>JAUANT010000061.1:0-116853 GCA_030770115.1 Daphnia galeata | reverse complement strand
AAAGTTTGATATTTTTCATGAAAATTCATGAAAGCGCATGAATAATACTTGAATCTCACATCTGAAATGGGAAAAATGTGAACTTTGAAAGTTTGATATTTTTTCATGAAAATTCATGAAAGCGCATGAATAATACTTGAATCTCACATCTGAAGTTGGAAAAGTGTGAACTTTGAAAATTTGATATTTTTTCATAAAATTCATGAAAGCGCATGAATAATAGTTGAATCTCACATCTGAACTTGGAAAAGTGTGAACTTTGTGAAGTTTGATATTTTTTCATGAAAATTCATGAAAGCGCATGAATAATACTTGAATCTCACATCTGAACTTGGGAAAAGATGTGAACTTTGAAAATTTGATATTTTTTCATGAAAATTCATGAAAGCGCATGAATAATACTTGAATCTCACATCTGAAATGGGAAAAATGTGAACTTTGAAAGTTTTGATATTTTTTCATGAAAATTCATGAAAGCGCATGAATAATACTTGAATCTCACATCTGAACTTGGAAAAGTGTGAACTTTGAAAGTTTGATATTTTTTCATGAAAATTAATGAAAGCGCATGAATAATACTTGAATCTCACATCTGAACTTGGAAAAGTGTGAAACTTTTAAAGTTTGATATTTTTTCATGAAAATTCATGAAAGCGCATGAATAATACTTGAATCTCACATCTGAACTTGGAAAAGTGTGAACTTTGTGAAGTTTGATATTTTTTTCAGGAAATTCATGAAAGCTCATGAATAATACTTGAATCTCACATCTGAACTTGGAAAAGTGTGAACTTTGAAAGTTTGATATTTTTTTCATGAAAATTCATGAAAGCGCATGAATAATACTTGAATCTCACATCTGAACTTCGGAAAAGTGTGAACTTTTGAAAAGTTTGATATTTTTTCATGAAAATTCATGAAAGCACATGAATAATAGTTGAATCTCACATCTGAACTTGGAAAAAGTGTGAACTTTGTGAAGTTTGATATTTTTTCATGAAAAATTCATGAAAGCGCATGAATAATACTTGAATCTCACATCTGAACTTGGAAAAGTGTGAACTTTGAAAGTTTGATATTTTTTCATGAAAATTCATGAAAGCGCATGAATAATACTTGAATCTCACATCTGGACTTGGAAAAGTGTGAACTTTGAAAGTTTGATATTTTTTCATGAAAATTCATGAAAGCGCATGAATAATAGTTGAATCTCACATCTGAAATGGGAAAAAATGTGAACTTGGAAAGTTTGATATTTTTTCATGAAAATTCATGAAAGCGCATGAATAATACTTGAATCTCACATCTGAACTTGGAAAAGTGTGAATTTTTAAAGTTTGATATTTTTTCATAAAAATTCATGAAAGCACATGAATAATAGTTGAATCTCACATCTGAACTTGGAAAAGAGTGAACTTTGAAAATTTGATATTTTTTCATGAAAATTCATGAAAGCGCATGAATAATACTTGAATCTCACATGTGAAATGGGAAAAATGTGAACTTTGAAAGTTTGATATTTTTTCATGAAAATTCATGAAAGCGCATGAATAATACTTGAATCTCACATCTGAACTCGGAAAAGTGTGAACTTTGAAAGTTTGATATTTTTTCATGAAAATTAATGAAAGCGCATGAATAATACTTGAATCTCACATCTGAACTTGGAAAAGTGTAAATTTTTAAAGTTTGATATTTTTTCATGAAAATTCATGAAAGCGCATGAATAATACTTGAATCTCACATTCTGAACTTGGAAAAGTGTGAACTTTGTGAGTTTGATATTTTTTCAGGAAAATTCATGAAAGCTCATGAATAATACTTGAATCTCACATCTGAACTTGGAAAAGTGTGAACTTTGAAAGTTTGATATTTTTTCATGAAAATTCATGAAAGCGCATGAATAATACTTGAATCTCACATCTGAACTCGGAAAAGTGTGAATTTTAAAGTTTGATATTTTTTTCATAAAAATTCATGAAAGCACATGAATAATAGTTGAATCTCACATCTGAACTTGGAAAAGTGTGAACTTTGTGAGTTTGATATTTTTTCATGAAAAATTCAATGAAAGCGCATGAATAATACTTGAATCTCACATGTGAAATGGGAAAAATGTGAACTTTGAAAGTTTGATATTTTTTCATGAAAATTCATGAAAGCGCATGAATAATACTTGAATCTCACATCTGAACTCGGAAAAGTGTGAACTTTGAAAGTTTGATATTTTTTCATGAAAATTAATGAAAGCGCATGAATAATACTTGAATCTCACATCTGAACTTGGAAAAGTGTAAATTTTTAAAGTTTGATATTTTTTCATGAAAATTCATGAAAGCGCATGAATAATACTTGAATCTCACATCTGAACTTGGAAAAGTGTGAACTTTGTGAGTTTGATATTTTTTCAGGAAAATTCATGAAAGCTCATGAATAATACTTGAATCTCACATCTGAACTTGGAAAAGTGTGAACTTTGAAAGTTTGATATTTTTTCATGAAAATTCATGAAAGCGCATGAATAATACTTGAATCTCACATCTGAACTCGGAAAAGTGTGAATTTTTAAAGTTTGATATTTTTTCATAAAAATTCATGAAAGCACATGAATAATAGTTGAATCTCACATCTGAACTTGGAAAAGTGTGAACTTTGTGAGTTTGATATTTTTTCATGAAAAATTCATGAAAGCGCATGAATAATACTTGAATCTCACATCTGAACTTGGAAAAGTGTGAACTTTGAAAGTTTGATATTTTTTCATGAAAATTCATGAAAGCGCATGAATAATACTTGAATCTCACATCTGGACTTGGAAAAGTGTGAACTTTGAAAGTTTGATATTTTTTCATGAAAATTCATGAAAGCGCATGAATAATAGTTGAATCTCACATCTGAAATGGGAAAAATGTGAACTTGGAAAGTTTGATATTTTTTCATGAAAATTCATGAAAGCGCATGAATAATACTTGAATCTCACATCTGAACTTGGAAAAGTGTGAATTTTTAAAGTTTGATATTTTTTCATAAAAATTCATGAAAGCACATGAATAATAGTTGAATCTCACATCTGAACTTGGAAAAGAGTGAACTTTGAAAATTTGATATTTTTTTCATGAAAATTCATGAAAGCGCATGAATAATACTTGAATCTCACATGTGAAATGGGAAAAAATGTGAACTTTGAAAGTTTGATATTTTTTCATGAAAATTCATGAAAGCGCATGAATAATACTTGAATCTCACATCTGAACTCGGAAAAGTGGTGAACTTTGAAAGTTTGATATTTTTTCATGAAAATTCATGAAAGCGCATGAATAATACTTGAATCTCACATCTGAACTTGGAAAAGTGTGAACTTTGAAAGTTTGATATTTTTTCATGAAAATTCATGAAAGCGCATGAATAATAGTTGAATCTCACATCTGAAATGGGAAAAATGTGAACTTGGAAAGTTTGATATTTTTTCATGAAAATTCATGAAAGCGCATGAATAATACTTGAATCTCACATCTGAACTTGGAAAAGTGTGAACTTTGAAAATTTGATATTTTTTCATAATAATTCATGAAAGCGCATGAATAATACTTGAATCTCACATCTGAACTTGGAAAAAGTGTGAACTTTGAAAGTTTGATATTTTTTCATGAAAATTCATGAAAGCGCATGAATAATACTTGAATCTCACATCTGAACTTGGAAAAGTGTGAACTTTGAAAGTTTGATATTTTTTCATGAAAATTCATGAAAGCGCATGAATAATACTTGAATCTCACATCTGAACTTGGAAAAGAGTGAACTTTGAAAGTTTGATATTTTTTCATGAAAATTCATGAAAGCGCATGAATAATACTTGAATCTCACATCTGAACTTGGAAAAGTGTGAACTTTGTGAGTTTGATATTTTTTCAGGAAAATTCATGAAAGCTCATGAATAATACTTGAATCTCACATCTGAACTTGGAAAAGTGTGAACTTTGAAAGTTTGATATTTTTTCATGAAAATTCATGAAAGCGCATGAATAATACTTGAATCTCACATCTGAACTTGGAAAAGAGTGAACTTTGAAAATTTGATATTTTTTCATGAAAATTCATGAAAGCGCATGAATAATACTTGAATCTCACATCAGAAATGGGAAAAATGTGAACTTTGAAAGTTTGATATTTTTCATGAAAATTCATGAAAGCGCATGAATAATACTTGAATCTCACATCTGAACTCGGAAAAGTGTGAACTTTGAAAGTTTGATATTTTTTCATGAAAATTAATGAAAGCGCATGAATAATACTTGAATCTCACATCTGAACTTGGAAAAGTGTAAATTTTTAAAGTTTGATATTTTTTCATGAAAATTCATGAAAGCGCATGAATAATACTTGAATCTCACATCTGAACTTGGAAAAGTGTGAACTTTGTGAGTTTGATATTTTTTCATGAAAATTCATGAAAGCGCATGAATAATACTTGAATCTCACATCTGAACTTGGAAAAGAGTGAACTTTGAAAATTTGATATTTTTTCATGAAAATTCATGAAAGCGCATGAATAATACTTGAATCTCACATCTGAAATGGGAAAAATGTGAACTTTGAAAGTTTGATATTTTTTCATGAAAATTCATGAAAGCGCATGAATAATACTTGAATCTCACATCTGAACTCGGAAAAGTGTGAACTTTGAAAGTTTGATATTTTTTTCATGAAAATTAATGAAAGCGCATGAATAATACTTGAATCTCACATCTGAACTTGGAAAAGTGTAAATTTTTAAAGTTTGATATTTTTTCATGAAAATTCATGAAAGCGCATGAATAATACTTGAATCTCACATCTGAACTTGGAAAAGTGTGAACTTTGTGAGTTTGATATTTTTTCAGGAAAATTCATGAAAGCTCATGAATAATACTTGAATCTCACATCTGAACTTGGAAAAGTGTGAACTTTGAAAGTTTGATATTTTTTCATGAAAATTCATGAAAGCGCATGAATAATACTTGAATCTCACATCTGAACTTGGAAAAGTGTGAACTTTATAAGTTTGATATTTTTTCATGAAAATTAATGAAAGCGCATGAATAATAATTGAATCTCACATCTGAACTTGGAAAAGTGTGAACTTTGTGAGTTTGATATGTTTTCAGGAAAATTCATGAAAGCGCATGAATAATACTTGAATCTCACATCTGAACTTGGAAAAGTGTGAACTTTGAAAGTTTGATATTTTTTCATGAAAATTCATGAAAGCGCATGAATAATACTTGAATCTCACATCTGAACTCGGAAAAGTGTGAACTTTGAAAGTTTGATATTTTTTCATGAAAATTAATGAAAGCGCATGAATAATACTTGAATCTCACATCTGAACTTGGAAAAGTGTAAATTTTTAAAGTTTGATATTTTTTCATGAAAATTCATGAAAGCGCATGAATAATACTTGAATCTCACATCTGAACTTGGAAAAGTGTGAACTTTGTGAGTTTGATATTTTTTCAGGAAAATTCATGAAAGCTCATGAATAATACTTGAATCTCACATCTGAACTTGGAAAAGTGTGAACTTTGAAAGTTTGATATTTTTTCATGAAAATTCATGAAAGCGCATGAATAATACTTGAATCTCACATCTGAACTTGGAAAAGTGTGAACTTTGAAAGTTTGATATTTTTTCATGAAATATCATGAAAGCGCATGAATAATACTTGAATCTCACATCTGAACTTGGAAAAGTGTGAACTTTATAAGTTTGATATTTTTTCATGAAAATTAATGAAAGCGCATGAATAATAATTGAATCTCACATCTGAACTTGGAAAAGTGTGAACTTTGTGAGTTTGATATGTTTTCAGGAAAATTCATGAAAGCGCATGAATAATACTTGAATCTCACATCTGAACTCGGAAAAGTGTGAATTTTTAAAGTTTGATATTTTTTCATGAAAATTCATGAAAGCGCATGAATAATACTTGAATCTCACATCTGAACTTGGAAAAGTGTGAACTTTGAAAGTTTGATATTTTTTCATGAAAATTCATGAAAGCGCATGAATAATACTTGAATCTCACATCTGAACTTGGAAAAGAGTGAACTTTGAAAGTTTGATATTTTTTCATGAAAATTCATGAAAGCGCATGAATAATACTTGAATCTCACATCTGAACTTGGAAAAGTGTAAATTTTTAAAGTTTGATATTTTTCATGAAAATTCATGAAAGCGCATGAATAATACTTGAATCTCACATCTGAACTTGGAAAAGAGTGAACTTTGAAAATTTGATATTTTTTCATGAAAATTCATGAAAGCGCATGAATAATACTTGAATCTCACATCTGAAATCGGAAAAATGTGAACTTTGAAAGTTTGATATTTTTTCATGAAAATTCATGAAAGCGCATGAATAATACTTGAATCTCACATCTGAACTTGGAAAAGTGTGAACTTTGTGAGTTTGATATTTTTTCAGGAAAATTCATGAAAGCTCATGAATAATACTTGAATCTCACATCTGAACTTGGAAAAGTGTGAACTTTGAAAGTTTGATATTTTTTCATGAAAATTCATGAAAGCGCATGAATAATACTTGAATCTCACATCTGAACTCGGAAAAGTGTGAATTTTTAAAGTTTGATATTTTTTCATAAAAATTCATGAAAGCACATGAATAATAGTTGAATCTCACATCTGAACTTGGAAAAGTGTGAACTTTGTGAGTTTGATATTTTTTCATGAAAAATTCATGAAAGCGCATGAATAATACTTGAATCTCACATCTGAACTTGGAAAAGTGTGAACTTTGTGAGTTTGATATTTTTTCATGAAAATTCATGAAAGCGCATGAATAATACTTGAATCTCACATCTGAACTTGGAAAAGTGTGAACTTTGAAAGTTTGATATTTTTTCAGGAAAATTCATGAAAGCGCATGAATAATACTTGAATCTCACATCTGAACTTGGAAAAGTGTGAACTTTGAAAGTTTGATATTTTTTCATGAAAATTCATGAAAGCGCATGAATAATACTTGAATCTCACATCTGAACTTGGAAAAGTGTGAACTTTGAAAGTTTGATATTTTTTCATGAAAATTCATGAAAGCGCATGAATAATAGTTGAATCTCACATCTGAAATGGGAAAAATGTGAACTTGGAAAGTTTGATATTTTTTCATGAAAATTCATGAAAGCGCATGAATAATACTTGAATCTCACATCTGAACTTGGAAAAGTGTGAACTTTGAAAATTTGATATTTTTTCATAATAATTCATGAAAGCGCATGAATAATACTTGAATCTCACATCTGAACTTGGAAAAGTGTGAACTTTGAAAGTTTGATATTTTTTCATGAAAATTCATGAAAGCGCATGAATAATACTTGAATCTCACATCTGAACTTGGAAAAGAGTGAACTTTGAAAGTTTGATATTTTTTCATGAAAATTCATGAAAGCGCATGAATAATACTTGAATCTCACATCTGAACTTGGAAAAGTGTGAACTTTGTGAGTTTGATATTTTTTCAGGAAAATTCATGAAAGCTCATGAATAATACTTGAATCTCACATCTGAACTTGGAAAAGTGTGAACTTTGAAAGTTTGATATTTTTTCATGAAAATTCATGAAAGCGCATGAATAATACTTGAATCTCACATCTGAAATGGGAAAAATGTGAACTTTGAAAGTTTGATATTTTTTCATGAAAATTCATGAAAGCGCATGAATAATACTTGAATCTCACATCTGAAGTTGGAAAAGTGTGAACTTTGAAAATTTGATATTTTTTCATAAAAATTCATGAAAGCACATGAATAATAGTTGAATCTCACATCTGAACTTGGAAAAGTGTGAACTTTGTGAGTTTGATATTTTTTCATGAAAATTCATGAAAGCGCATGAATAATACTTGAATCTCACATCTGAACTTGGAAAAGAGTGAACTTTGAAAATTTGATATTTTTTCATGAAAATTCATGAAAGCGCATGAATAATACTTGAATCTCACATCTGAAATGGGAAAAATGTGAACTTTGAAAGTTTGATATTTTTCATGAAAATTCATGAAAGCGCATGAATAATACTTGAATCTCACATCTGAACTCGGAAAAGTGTGAACTTTGAAAGTTTGATATTTTTTCATGAAAATTAATGAAAGCGCATGAATAATACTTGAATCTCACATCTGAACTTGGAAAAGTGTAAATTTTTAAAGTTTGATATTTTTTCATGAAAATTCATGAAAGCGCATGAATAATACTTGAATCTCACATCTGAACTTGGAAAAGTGTGAACTTTGTGAGTTTGATATTTTTTCAGGAAAATTCATGAAAGCTCATGAATAATACTTGAATCTCACATCTGAACTTGGAAAAGTGTGAACTTTGAAAGTTTGATATTTTTTCATGAAAATTCATGAAAGCGCATGAATAATACTTGAATCTCACATCTGAACTTGGAAAAGTGTGAACTTTATAAGTTTGATATTTTTTCATGAAAATTAATGAAAGCGCATGAATAATAATTGAATCTCACATCTGAACTTGGAAAAGTGTGAACTTTGTGAGTTTGATATGTTTTCAGGAAAATTCATGAAAGCGCATGAATAATACTTGAATCTCACATCTGAACTTGGAAAAGTGTGAACTTTGAAAGTTTGATATTTTTTCATGAAAATTCATGAAAGCGCATGAATAATACTTGAATCTCACATCTGAACTCGGAAAAGTGTGAACTTTGAAAGTTTGATATTTTTTCATGAAAATTAATGAAAGCGCATGAATAATACTTGAATCTCACATCTGAACTTGGAAAAGTGTAAATTTTTAAAGTTTGATATTTTTTCATGAAAATTCATGAAAGCGCATGAATAATACTTGAATCTCACATCTGAACTTGGAAAAGTGTGAACTTTGTGAGTTTGATATTTTTTCAGGAAAATTCATGAAAGCTCATGAATAATACTTGAATCTCACATCTGAACTTGGAAAAGTGTGAACTTTGAAAGTTTGATATTTTTTCATGAAAATTCATGAAAGCGCATGAATAATACTTGAATCTCACATCTGAACTTGGAAAAGTGTGAACTTTGAAAGTTTGATATTTTTTCATGAAATATCATGAAAGCGCATGAATAATACTTGAATCTCACATCTGAACTTGGAAAAGTGTGAACTTTATAAGTTTGATATTTTTTCATGAAAATTAATGAAAGCGCATGAATAATAATTGAATCTCACATCTGAACTTGGAAAAGTGTGAACTTTGTGAGTTTGATATGTTTTCAGGAAAATTCATGAAAGCGCATGAATAATACTTGAATCTCACATCTGAACTCGGAAAAGTGTGAATTTTTAAAGTTTGATATTTTTTCATGAAAATTCATGAAAGCGCATGAATAATACTTGAATCTCACATCTGAACTTGGAAAAGTGTGAACTTTGAAAGTTTGATATTTTTTTCATGAAAATTCATGAAAGCGCATGAATAATACTTGAATCTCACATCTGAACTTGGAAAAGAGTGAACTTTGAAAGTTTGATATTTTTTCATGAAAATTCATGAAAGCGCATGAATAATACTTGAATCTCACATCTGAACTTGGAAAAGTGTAAATTTTTAAAGTTTGATATTTTTTTCATGAAAATTCATGAAAGCGCATGAATAATACTTGAATCTCACATCTGAACTTGGAAAAGTGTGAACTTTGTGAGTTTGATATTTTTTCAGGAAAATTCATGAAAGCTCATGAATAATACTTGAATCTCACATCTGAACTTGGAAAAGTGTGAACTTTGAAAGTTTGATATTTTTTCATGAAAATTCATGAAAGCGCATGAATAATACTTGAATCTCACATCTGAAATGGGAAAAATGTGAACTTTGAAAGTTTGATATTTTTTCATGAAAATTCATGAAAGCGCATGAATAATACTTGAATCTCACATCTGAAGTTGGAAAAGTGTGAACTTTGAAAATTTGATATTTTTTCATAAAAATTCATGAAAGCACATGAATAATAGTTGAATCTCACATCTGAACTTGGAAAAGTGTGAACTTTGTGAGTTTGATATTTTTTCATGAAAATTCATGAAAGCGCATGAATAATACTTGAATCTCACATCTGAACTTGGAAAAGAGTGAACTTTGAAAATTTGATATTTTTTCATGAAAATTCATGAAAGCGCATGAATAATACTTGAATCTCACATCTGAAATGGGAAAAATGTGAACTTTGAAAGTTTGATATTTTTTCATGAAAATTCATGAAAGCGCATGAATAATACTTGAATCTCACATCTGAACTCGGAAAAGTGTGAATTTTTAAAGTTTGATATTTTTTCATAAAAATTCATGAAAGCACATGAATAATAGTTGAATCTCACATCTGAACTTGGAAAAGTGTGAACTTTGTGAGTTTGATATTTTTTCATAAAAAATTCATGAAAGCGCATGAATAATACTTGAATCTCACATCTGAACTTGGAAAAAGTGTGAACTTTGTGAGTTTGATATTTTTTTCATGAAAATTCATGAAAGCGCATGAATAATACTTGAATCTCACATCTGAACTTGGAAAAGTGTGAACTTTGAAAGTTTGATATTTTTTCAGGAAAATTCATGAAAGCGCATGAATAATACTTGAATCTCACATCTGAACTTGGAAAAGTGTGAACTTTGAAAGTTTGATATTTTTTCATGAAAATTCATGAAAGCGCATGAATAATACTTGAATCTCACATCTGAACTTGGAAAAGTGTGAACTTTGAAAGTTTGATATTTTTTCATGAAAATTCATGAAAGCGCATGAATAATAGTTGAATCTCACATCTGAAATGGGAAAATGTGAACTTGGAAAGTTTGATATTTTTTCATGAAAATTCATGAAAGCGCATGAATAATACTTGAATCTCACATCTGAACTTGGAAAAGTGTGAACTTTGAAAATTTGATATTTTTTCATAATAATTCATGAAAGCGCATGAATAATACTTGAATCTCACATCTGAACTTGGAAAGTGTGAACTTTGAAAGTTTGATATTTTTTCATGAAAATTCATGAAAGCGCATGAATAATACTTGAATCTCACATCTGAACTTGGAAAAGTGTGAACTTTGTGAGTTTGATATTTTTTCATGAAAATTCATGAAAGCGCATGAATAATAGTTGAATCTCACATCTGAACTTGGAAAAGTGTGAACTTTGAAAGTTTGATATTTTTTCATGAAAATTCATGAAAGCGCATGAATAATTACTTGAATCTCACATCTGAACTTGGAAAAGTGTGAACTTTGAAAGTTTGATATTTTTTCATGAAAATTCATGAAAGCGCATGAATAATACTTGAATCTCACATCTGAACTTGGAAAAGTGTGAACTTTGAAAGTTTGATATTTTTTCATGAAATATCATGAAAGCGCATGAATAATACTTGAATCTCACATCTGAACTTGGAAAAGTGTGAACTTTATAAGTTTGATATTTTTTCATGAAAATTAATGAAAGCGCATGAATAATAATTGAATCTCACATCTGAACTTGGAAAAGTGTGAACTTTGTGAGTTTGATATGTTTTCAGGAAAATTCATGAAAGCGCATGAATAATACTTGAATCTCACATCTGAACTTGGAAAAGTGTGAACTTTGAAAGTTTGATATTTTTTCATGAAAATTCATGAAAGCGCATGAATAATACTTGAATCTCACATCTGAACTCGGAAAAGTGTGAATTTTTAAAGTTTGATATTTTTTCATAAAAATTCATGAAAGCACATGAATAATAGTTGAATCTCACATCTGAACTTGGAAAAGTGTGAACTTTGTGAGTTTGATATTTTTTCATGAAAAATTCATGAAAGCGCATGAATAATACTTGAATCTCACATCTGAACTTGGAAAAGTGTGAACTTTGAAAGTTTGATATTTTTTCATGAAAATTCATGAAAGCGCATGAATAATTGTTGAATCTCACATCTGAACTTGGAAAAGAGTGAACTTTGGAAGTTTGATATTTTTTCATGAAAATTAATGAAAGCGCATGAATAATACTTGAATCTCACATCTGAACTTGGAAAAGTGTGAATTTTTAAAGTTTGATATTTTTTCATGAAAATTCATGAAAGCGCATGAATAATACTTGAATCTCACATCTGAACTTGGAAAAGTGTGAACTTTGAAAGTTTGATATTTTTCATGAAAATTCATGAAAGCGCATGAATAATACTTGAATCTCACATCTGAACTTGGAAAAGTGTGAACTTTGTGAGTTTGATATTTTTTCATGAAAATTCATGAAAGCGCATGAATAATACTTGAATCTCACATCTGAAATGGGAAAAATGTGAACTTTGAAAGTTTGATATTTTTTCATGAAAATTCATGAAAGCGCATGAATAATACTTGAATCTCACATCTGAACTTGGAAAAGTGTGAACTTTGAAAATTTGATATTTTTTCATAATAATTCATGAAAGCGCATGAATAATACTTGAATCTCACATCTGAACTTGGAAAAGTGTGAACTTTGAAAGTTTGATATTTTTTCATGAAAATTCATGAAAGCGCATGAATAATACTTGAATCTCACATCTGAACTTGGAAAAGTGTGAACTTTGTGAGTTTGATATTTTTTCATGAAAATTCATGAAAGCGCATGAATAATACTTGAATCTCACATCTGAACTTGGAAAAGAGTGAACTTTGAAAGTTTTGATATTTTTCATGAAAATTAATGAAAGCGCATGAATAATACTTGAATCTCACATCTGAACTTGGAAAAGTGTAAATTTTTAAAGTTTGATATTTTTTCATGAAAATTCATGAAAGCGCATGAATAATACTTGAATCTCACATCTGAACTTGGAAAAGTATGAACTTTGAAAGTTTGATATTTTTTCATGAAATATCATGAAAGCGCATGAATAATACTTGAATCTCACATCTGAACTTGGAAAAGTGTGAACTTTATAAGTTTGATATTTTTTCATGAAAATTAATGAAAGCGCATGAATAATAATTGAATCTCACATCTGAACTTGGAAAAGTGTGAACTTTGTGTGTTTGATATGTTTTCAGGAAAATTCATGAAAGCGCATGAATAATACTTGAATCTCACATCTGAACTTGGAAAAGTGTGAACTTTGAAAGTTTGATATTTTTCATGAAAATTCATGAAAGCGCATGAATAATACTTGAATCTCACATCTGAACTCGGAAAAGTGTGAATTTTTAAAGTTTGATATTTTTTCATAAAAATTCATGAAAGCACATGAATAATAGTTGAATCTCACATCTGAACTTGGAAAAGTGTGAACTTTGTGAGTTTGATATTTTTTCATGAAAAATTCATGAAAGCGCATGAATAATACTTGAATCTCACATCTGAACTTGGAAAAGTGTGAACTTTGAAAGTTTGATATTTTTTCATGAAAATTCATGAAAGCGCATGAATAATTGTTGAATCTCACATCTGAACTTGGAAAAGAGTGAACTTTGGAAGTTTGATATTTTTTCATGAAAATTAATGAAAGCGCATGAATAATACTTGAATCTCACATCTGAACTTGGAAAAGTGTGAATTTTTAAAGTTTGATATTTTTTCATGAAAATTCATGAAAGCGCATGAATAATACTTGAATCTCACATCTGAACTTGGAAAAGTGTGAACTTTGAAAGTTTGATATTTTTTCATGAAAATTCATGAAAGCGCATGAATAATACTTGAATCTCACATCTGAACTTGGAAAAGTGTGAACTTTGAAAGTTTGATATTTTTCATGAAAATTGATGAAAGCGCATGAATAATAGTTGAATCTCACATCTGAACTTGGAAAAGTGTGAACTTTGAAAGTTTGATATTTTTTCATGAAAATTAATGAAAGCGCATGAATTATAGTTGAATCTCACATCTGAACTTGGAAAAGTGTGAAGAGTTTGATATTTTTTTCATGAAATATCATGAAACCGCATGAATAATACTTGAATCTCACATCTGAACTTGGAAAAGTGTGAACTTTGAAAGTTTAATATTTTTCAATGAAAATTAATGAAAGCGCATGAATTATAGTTGAATCTCACATCTGAACTTGGAAAAAGTGTGAACTTTGAAAGTTTGATATTTTTCATGAAAATTCATGAAAGCGCATGAATAATACTTGAATCTCACATCTGAACTTGGAAAAGTGTGAACTTTGAAAGTTTGATATTTTTTCATGAAAATTGATGAAAGCGCATGAATAATAGTTGAATCTCACATCTGAACTTGGAAAAGTGTGAACTTTGAAAGTTTGATATTTTTTCATGAAAATTCATGAAAGCGCATGAATAATACTTGAATCTCACATCTTAACTTGGAAAAGTGTGAACTTTGTGAGTTTGATATTTTTTCAGGAAAATTCATGAAAGCTCATGAATAATACTTGAATCTCACATCTGAACTTGGAAAAGTGTGAACTTTGAAAGTTTGATATTTTTTCATGAAAATTCATGAAAGCGCATGAATAATAATTGAATCTCACATCTGAACTTGGAAAAGTGTGAACTTTGTGAGTTTGATATGTTTTCAGGAAAATTCATGAAAGCGCATGAATAATACTTGAATCTCACATCTGAACTTGGAAAAGTGTGAACTTTGAAAGTTTGATATTTTTTCATGAAAATTCATGAAAGCGCATGAATAATACTTGAATCTCACATCTGAACTCGGAAAAGTGTGAATTTTTAATTTTTTTGAAACCGCATGAATAATACTTGAATCTCACATCTGAACTTGGAAAAGTGTGAACTTTGAAAGTTTGATATTTTTCATGAAAATTCATGAAGCGCATGAATAATACTTGAATCTCACATCTGAACTTGGAAAGTGTGAATTTTTAAAGTTTGATATTTTTCATGAAAATTCATGAAAGCGCATGAATAATACTTGAATCTCACATCTGAACTTGGAAAAAGTGTGAACTTTGTGAGTTTGATATTTTTCATGAAAATTCATGAAAGCGCATGAATAATACTTGAATCTCACATCTGAACTTGGAAAAGTGTTAATTTTTAAAGTTTGATATATTTTCATGAAAATTCATGAAAGCGCATGAATAATACTTGAATCTCACATCTGAACTTGGAAAAGTGTGAACTTTGAAAGTTTGATATTTTTTCATGAAAATTAATGAAAGCGCATGAATAATACTTGAATCTCACATCTGAACTTGGAAAAGTGTGAATTTTTAAAGTTTGATATTTTTTCATGAAAATTCATGAAAGCGCATGAATAATACTTGAATCTCACATCTGAACTTGGAAAGTGTGAACTTTGAAAGTTTGATATTTTTTCATGAAAATTCATGAAAGCGCATGAATAATACTTGAATCTCACATCTGAACTTGGAAAAGTGTGAACTTTGAAAGTTTGATATTTTTTCATGAAATATCATGAAAGCGCATGAATAATACTTGAATCTCACATCTGAACTTGGAAAAGTGTGAACTTTATAAGTTTGATATTTTTTCATGAAAATTAATGAAAGCGCATGAATAATAATTGAATCTCACATCTGAACTTGGAAAAGTGTGAACTTTGTGAGTTTGATATGTTTTCAGGAAAATTCATGAAAGCGCATGAATAATACTTGAATCTCACATCTGAACTTGGAAAAAGTGTGAACTTTGAAAGTTTGATATTTTTTCATGAAAATTCATGAAAGCGCATGAATAATACTTGAATCTCACATCTGAACCTCGGAAAAGTGTGAATTTTTAAAGTTTGATATTTTTTCATAAAAAATTCATGAAAGCACATGAATAATAGTTGAATCTCACATCTGAACTTGGAAAAAGTGTGAACTTTGTGAGTTTGATATTTTTTCATGAAAAATTCATGAAAGCGCATGAATAATACTTGAATCTCACATCTGAACTTGGAAAAGTGTGAACTTTGAAAGTTTGATATTTTTTTCATGAAAATTCATGAAAGCGCATGAATAATTGTTGAATCTCACATCTGAACTTGGAAAAGAGTGAACTTTGGAAGTTTGATATTTTTTCATGAAAATTAATGAAAGCGCATGAATAATACTTGAATCTCACATCTGAACTTGGAAAAGTGTGAATTTTTAAAGTTTGATATTTTTTCATGAAAATTCATGAAAGCGCATGAATAATACTTGAATCTCACATCTGAACTTGAAAAGTGTGAACTTTGAAAGTTTGATATTTTTTCATGAAAATTCATGAAAGCGCATGAATAATACTTGAATCTCACATCTGAACTTGGAAAAGTGTTAATTTTTAAAGTTTGATATAATTTTCATGAAAATTCATGAAAGCGCATGAATAATACTTGAATCTCACATCTGAACTTGGAAAAGTGTGAACTTTGAAAGTTTGATATTTTTTCATGAAAATTCATGAAAGCGCATGAATAATTGTTGAATTCTCACATCTGAACTTGGAAAAGAGTGAACTTTGGAAGTTTGATATTTTTTCATGAAAATTAATGAAAGCGCATGAATAATACTTGAATCTCACATCTGAACTTGGAAAAGTGTGAATTTTTAAAGTTTGATATTTTTTCATGAAAATTCATGAAAGCGCATGAATAATACTTGAATCTCACATTCTGAACTTGGAAAAGTTGTGAACTTTGAAAAGTTTGATATTTTTCATGAAATTCATGAAAGCGCATGAATAATACTTGAATCTCACATCTGAACTTGGAAAAGTGTGAACTTTGAAAGTTTGATATTTTTTCATGAAATATCATGAAAGCGCATGAATAATACTTGAATCTCACATCTGAACTTGGAAAAGTATGTGAACTTTATAAGTTTGATATTTTTTCATGAAATTAATGAAAGCGCATGAATAATAATTGAATCTCACATCTGAACTTGGAAAAGTGTGAACTTTGTGAGTTTGATATGTTTTCAGGAAAATTCATGAAAGCGCAGGAATAATACTTCAATCTCACATCTGAACTTGGAAAAGTGTGAACTTTGAAAAGTTTGATAATTTTTTCATGAAAATTCATGAAAGCGCATGAATAATACTTGAATCTCACATCTGAAACTCGGAAAAAGTGTGAATTTTTAAAGTTTGATATTTTTTCATAAAAATTCATGAAAGCACATGAATAATAGTTGAATCTCACATCTGAACTTGGAAAAGTGTGAACTTTGTGAGTTTGATATTTTTTCATGAAAAATTCATGAAAGCGCATGAATAATACTTGAATCTCACATCTGAACTTGGAAAAGTGTGAACTTTGAAAGTTTGATATTTTTTCATGAAAATTCATGAAAGCGCATGAATAATTGTTGAATCTCACATCTGAACTTGGAAAGAAGTGAACTTTGAAGTTTGATATTTTTTCATGAAAATTAATGAAAGCGCTATGAATAATACTTGAATCTCACATCTGAACTTGGAAAAGTGTGAATTTTTAAAGTTTGATATTTTTCATGAAAAATTCATGAAAAGCGCATGAATAATACTTGAATCTCACATCTGAACTTGGAAAAGTGTGAACTTTGAAAGTTTGATATTTTTTCATGAAAATTCATGAAAGCGCATGAATAATACTTGAATCTCACATCTGAACTTGGAAAAGTGTGAACTTTGAAAGTTTGATATTTTTTCATGAAAATTGATGAAAAGCGCATGAATAATAGTTGAATCTCACATCTGAACTTGGAAAAGTGTGAACTTTGAAAGTTTGATATTTTTTCATGAAAATTAATGAAAGCGCATGAATTATAGTTTGAATCTCACATCTGAACTTGGAAAAGTGTGAAGAGTTTGATATTTTTTTCATGAAATATCATGAAACCGCATGAAATAATACTTGAATCTCACATCGGAACTTGGAAAAGTGTGAACTTTGAAAAGTTTGATATTTTTCATGAAAATTCATGAAGCGCATGAATAATACTTGAATCTCACATCTGAACTTGGAAAGTGTGAATTTTTAAAGTTTTGATATTTTTTCATGAAAATTCATGAAAGCGCATGAATAATACTTGAATCTCACATCTGAACTTGGAAAAGTGTGAACTTTGTGAGTTTGATATTTTTTTCATGAAAATTCATGAAAGCGCATGAATAATACTTGAATCTCACATCTGAACTTGGAAAAGTGTTAATTTTTAAAGTTTGATATATTTTCATGAAAATTCATGAAAGCGCATGAATAATACTTGAATCTCACATCTGAAACTTGGAAAAGTATGAACTTTGTTAGTTTGATATTTTTTCAGGAAAATTCATGAAAGCGCATGAATAATACTTGAATCTCACATCTGAACTTGGAAAAGTGTGAAGAGTTTGATATTTTTTTCATGAAATATCATGAAACCGCAATGAATAATACTTTGAATCTCACATCTGAACTTGGAAAAGTGTGAACTTTGAAAGTTTAATATTTTTCAATGAAAATTAATGAAAGCGCATGAATTATAGTTGAATCTCACATCTGGAAACTTGGAAAAGTGGTGAACTTTGAAAGTTTGATATTTTTCATGAAAATTCATGAAGCGCATGAATAATACTTGAATCTCACATCTGAAACTTGGAAAGTGTGAATTTTTAAAGTTTTGATATTTTTTTCATGAAAATTCATGAAAGCGCATGAATAATACTTGAATCTCACATCTGAACTTGGAAAAGTGTGAACTTTGAAAGTTTGATATTTTTCATGAAAATTCATGAAAGCGCATGAATAATACTTGAATCTCACATCTGAACTTGGAAAAGTGTGAACTTTGAAAGTTTGATATTTTTCATGAAATATCATGAAAGCGCATGAATAATACCTGAATCTCACATCTGACTTGGAAAAGTGTGAACTTTATAAGTTTGATATTATTTTCATGAAAATTAATGAAAGCGCACTGAATAATAATTGGAATTCTCACATCTGAACTTGGAAAAGTGTGAATTTTAAAGTTTGATTATTTTTTCATGAAAATTCATGAAAGCGCATGAATAATACTTGAATCTCACATCTGAACTTGGAAAAGTGTGAACTTTATAAGTTTTGATATTTTTTCATTGAAAATTAATGAAAGCGCATGAATAATAGTTGAATCTCACATCTGAAAATGGGGAAAAATGTGAACTTTGAAAGTTTGATATTTTTTCATGAAAATTAATGAAAGCGCATGATAATACTTTGAATCTCACATCTGAACTCGGAAAGTGTGAATTTTTTAAAGTTTGATATTTTTTCATGAAAATTCATGAAAGCGCATGAATAATACTTGAATCTCACATCTGAAGTTGGAAAAGTGTGAACTGAAAATTTGATATTTTTTCATAAAAATTCATGAAAGCACATGAATAATAGTTGAATCTCACATCTGAACTTGGAAAAGTGTGAACTTTTGTGAGTTTTGATATTTTTTCATGAAAATTCATGAAAGCGCATGAATAATAGTTGAATCTCACAATCTGAACTTGGAAAAGTGTGAACTTTGAAAGTTTGATATTTTTTCATGAAAATTCATGAAAGCGCATGAATAATACTTGAATCTCACATCTGAACTTGGAAAAGTGTGAACTTTGTGAGTTTGATATTTTTTCAGGAAAATTCATGAAAGCTCATGAATAATACTTGAATCTCACATCTGAACTTGGAAAAGTGTGAACTTTGAAAGTTGATATTTTTTTCATGAAAATTCATGAAAGCGCATGAATAATACCTTGAATCTCACATCTGAACTTGGAAAAAGTGTGAACTTTGTGAGTTTGATATTTTTTCAGGAAAATTCATGAAAGCTCATGAATAATACTTGAATCTCACATCTGAACTTGGAAAAGTGTGAACTTTGAAAGTTTGATATTTTTTCATGAAAATATCATGAAAGCGCAATGAATAATACTTGAATCTCACATCTGAACTTGGAAAAAGTGTGAACTTTTATAAGTTTGATATTTTTTCATGAAAATTAATGAAAGCGCATGAATAATAATTGAATCTCACATCTGAACTTGGAAAAGGTGTGAACTTTGTGAGTTTGATATGTTTTCAGGAAAATTCATGAAAGCGCATGAATAATACTTGAATCTCACATCTGAACTTGGAAAAGTGTGAACTTTGAAAGTTTGATATTTTTTCATGAAAATTCATGAAAGCGCATGAATAATACTTGAATCTCACATCTGAACTCGGAAAAGTTGTGAATGTTTAAAGTTTGATATTTTTTCATAAAAATTCATGAAAGCACATGAATAATAGTTGAATCTCACATCTGAACTTGGAAAAGTGTGAACTTGTGAGTTTGATATTTTTTCATGAAAAATTCATGAAAGCGCATGAATAATACTTGAATCTCACATCTGAACTTGGAAAAGTGTGAACTTTGAAGTTTGATATTTTTTCAATGAAAATTCCATGAAAGCGCATGAATAATTGTTGAATCTCACATCTGAACTTGGAAAAGAGTGAAACTTTGGAAGTTGATATATTTTTTCATGAAAAATTAATGAAAGCGCATGAATAATACTTGAATCTCACATCTGAACTTGGAAAAGTGGTGAATTTTTAAAGTTTTGATATTTTTTCATGAAAATTCATGAAAGCGCATGAATAATACTTGAATCTCACATCTGAAACTTGGAAAAGTGTGAACTTTGAAAGTTTGATATTTTTTCATGAAAAATTCATGAAAGCGCATGAATAATACTTGAATCTCACATCTGAACTTGGAAAAGTGTGAACTTTGAAAGTTTGATATTTTTTCATGAAAATTCATGAAAGCGCATGAATAATACTTGAATCTCACATCTGAACTTGGAAAAGTGTGAACTTTGAAAGTTTGATATTTTTTCATGAAAATTCATGAAAGCGCATGAATAATACTTGAATCTCACATCTGAACTTGGAAAAGTGTGAACTTTGAAAGTTTGATATTTTTTCATGAAAATTCATGAAAGCGCATGAATAATACTTGAATCTCACATCTGAACTTGGAAAAGTGTGAACTTTGAAAGTTTGATATTTTTTCATGAAAATTCATGAAAGCGCATGAATAATACTTGAATCTCACATCTGAACTTGGAAAAGTGTGAACTTTGAAAGTTTGATATTTTTTCATGAAAATTCATGAAAGCGCATGAATAATACTTGAATCTCACATCTGAACTTGGAAAAGTGTGAACTTTGAAAGTTTGATATTTTTTCATGAAAATTCATGAAAGCGCATGAATAATACTTGAATCTCACATCTGAACTTGGAAAAGTGTGAACTTTGAAAGTTTGATATTTTTTCATGAAAATTCATGAAAGCGCATGAATAATACTTGAATCTCACATCTGAACTTGGAAAAGTGTGAACTTTGAAAGTTTGATATTTTTTCATGAAAATTCATGAAAGCGCATGAATAATACTTGAATCTCACATCTGAACTTGGAAAAGTGTGAACTTTGAAAGTTTGATATTTTTTCATGAAAATTCATGAAAGCGCATGAATAATACTTGAATCTCACATCTGAACTTGGAAAAGTGTGAACTTTGAAAGTTTGATATTTTTTCATGAAAATTCATGAAAGCGCATGAATAATACTTGAATCTCACATCTGAACTTGGAAAAGTGTGAACTTTGAAAGTTTGATATTTTTTCATGAAAATTCATGAAAGCGCATGAATAATACTTGAATCTCACATCTGAACTTGGAAAAGTGTGAACTTTGAAAGTTTGATATTTTTTCATGAAAATTCATGAAAGCGCATGAATAATACTTGAATCTCACATCTGAACTTGGAAAAGTGTGAACTTTGAAAGTTTGATATTTTTTCATGAAAATTCATGAAAGCGCATGAATAATACTTGAATCTCACATCTGAACTTGGAAAAGTGTGAACTTTGAAAGTTTGATATTTTTTCATGAAAATTCATGAAAGCGCATGAATAATACTTGAATCTCACATCTGAACTTGGAAAAGTGTGAACTTTGAAAGTTTGATATTTTTTCATGAAAATTCATGAAAGCGCATGAATAATACTTGAATCTCACATCTGAACTTGGAAAAGTGTGAACTTTGAAAGTTTGATATTTTTTCATGAAAATTCATGAAAGCGCATGAATAATACTTGAATCTCACATCTGAACTTGGAAAAGTGTGAACTTTGAAAGTTTGATATTTTTTCATGAAAATTCATGAAAGCGCATGAATAATACTTGAATCTCACATCTGAACTTGGAAAAGTGTGAACTTTGAAAGTTTGATATTTTTTCATGAAAATTCATGAAAGCGCATGAATAATACTTGAATCTCACATCTGAACTTGGAAAAGTGTGAACTTTGAAAGTTTGATATTTTTTCATGAAAATTCATGAAAGCGCATGAATAATACTTGAATCTCACATCTGAACTTGGAAAAGTGTGAACTTTGAAAGTTTGATATTTTTTCATGAAAATTCATGAAAGCGCATGAATAATACTTGAATCTCACATCTGAACTTGGAAAAGTGTGAACTTTGAAAGTTTGATATTTTTTCATGAAAATTCATGAAAGCGCATGAATAATACTTGAATCTCACATCTGAACTTGGAAAAGTGTGAACTTTGAAAGTTTGATATTTTTTCATGAAAATTCATGAAAGCGCATGAATAATACTTGAATCTCACATCTGAACTTGGAAAAGTGTGAACTTTGAAAGTTTGATATTTTTTCATGAAAATTCATGAAAGCGCATGAATAATACTTGAATCTCACATCTGAACTTGGAAAAGTGTGAACTTTGAAAGTTTGATATTTTTTCATGAAAATTCATGAAAGCGCATGAATAATACTTGAATCTCACATCTGAACTTGGAAAAGTGTGAACTTTGAAAGTTTGATATTTTTTCATGAAAATTCATGAAAGCGCATGAATAATACTTGAATCTCACATCTGAACTTGGAAAAGTGTGAACTTTGAAAGTTTGATATTTTTTCATGAAAATTCATGAAAGCGCATGAATAATACTTGAATCTCACATCTGAACTTGGAAAAGTGTGAACTTTGAAAGTTTGATATTTTTTCATGAAAATTCATGAAAGCGCATGAATAATACTTGAATCTCACATCTGAACTTGGAAAAGTGTGAACTTTGAAAGTTTGATATTTTTTCATGAAAATTCATGAAAGCGCATGAATAATACTTGAATCTCACATCTGAACTTGGAAAAGTGTGAACTTTGAAAGTTTGATATTTTTTCATGAAAATTCATGAAAGCGCATGAATAATACTTGAATCTCACATCTGAACTTGGAAAAGTGTGAACTTTGAAAGTTTGATATTTTTTCATGAAAATTCATGAAAGCGCATGAATAATACTTGAATCTCACATCTGAACTTGGAAAAGTGTGAACTTTGAAAGTTTGATATTTTTTCATGAAAATTCATGAAAGCGCATGAATAATACTTGAATCTCACATCTGAACTTGGAAAAGTGTGAACTTTGAAAGTTTGATATTTTTTCATGAAAATTCATGAAAGCGCATGAATAATACTTGAATCTCACATCTGAACTTGGAAAAGTGTGAACTTTGAAAGTTTGATATTTTTTCATGAAAATTCATGAAAGCGCATGAATAATACTTGAATCTCACATCTGAACTTGGAAAAGTGTGAACTTTGAAAGTTTGATATTTTTTCATGAAAATTCATGAAAGCGCATGAATAATACTTGAATCTCACATCTGAACTTGGAAAAGTGTGAACTTTGAAAGTTTGATATTTTTTCATGAAAATTCATGAAAGCGCATGAATAATACTTGAATCTCACATCTGAACTTGGAAAAGTGTGAACTTTGAAAGTTTGATATTTTTTCATGAAAATTCATGAAAGCGCATGAATAATACTTGAATCTCACATCTGAACTTGGAAAAGTGTGAACTTTGAAAGTTTGATATTTTTTCATGAAAATTCATGAAAGCGCATGAATAATACTTGAATCTCACATCTGAACTTGGAAAAGTGTGAACTTTGAAAGTTTGATATTTTTTCATGAAAATTCATGAAAGCGCATGAATAATACTTGAATCTCACATCTGAACTTGGAAAAGTGTGAACTTTGAAAGTTTGATATTTTTTCATGAAAATTCATGAAAGCGCATGAATAATACTTGAATCTCACATCTGAACTTGGAAAAGTGTGAACTTTGAAAGTTTGATATTTTTTCATGAAAATTCATGAAAGCGCATGAATAATACTTGAATCTCACATCTGAACTTGGAAAAGTGTGAACTTTGAAAGTTTGATATTTTTTCATGAAAATTCATGAAAGCGCATGAATAATACTTGAATCTCACATCTGAACTTGGAAAAGTGTGAACTTTGAAAGTTTGATATTTTTTCATGAAAATTCATGAAAGCGCATGAATAATACTTGAATCTCACATCTGAACTTGGAAAAGTGTGAACTTTGAAAGTTTGATATTTTTTCATGAAAATTCATGAAAGCGCATGAATAATACTTGAATCTCACATCTGAACTTGGAAAAGTGTGAACTTTGAAAGTTTGATATTTTTTCATGAAAATTCATGAAAGCGCATGAATAATACTTGAATCTCACATCTGAACTTGGAAAAGTGTGAACTTTGAAAGTTTGATATTTTTTCATGAAAATTCATGAAAGCGCATGAATAATACTTGAATCTCACATCTGAACTTGGAAAAGTGTGAACTTTGAAAGTTTGATATTTTTTCATGAAAATTCATGAAAGCGCATGAATAATACTTGAATCTCACATCTGAACTTGGAAAAGTGTGAACTTTGAAAGTTTGATATTTTTTCATGAAAATTCATGAAAGCGCATGAATAATACTTGAATCTCACATCTGAACTTGGAAAAGTGTGAACTTTGAAAGTTTGATATTTTTTCATGAAAATTCATGAAAGCGCATGAATAATACTTGAATCTCACATCTGAACTTGGAAAAGTGTGAACTTTGAAAGTTTGATATTTTTTCATGAAAATTCATGAAAGCGCATGAATAATACTTGAATCTCACATCTGAACTTGGAAAAGTGTGAACTTTGAAAGTTTGATATTTTTTCATGAAAATTCATGAAAGCGCATGAATAATACTTGAATCTCACATCTGAACTTGGAAAAGTGTGAACTTTGAAAGTTTGATATTTTTTCATGAAAATTCATGAAAGCGCATGAATAATACTTGAATCTCACATCTGAACTTGGAAAAGTGTGAACTTTGAAAGTTTGATATTTTTTCATGAAAATTCATGAAAGCGCATGAATAATACTTGAATCTCACATCTGAACTTGGAAAAGTGTGAACTTTGAAAGTTTGATATTTTTTCATGAAAATTCATGAAAGCGCATGAATAATACTTGAATCTCACATCTGAACTTGGAAAAGTGTGAACTTTGAAAGTTTGATATTTTTTCATGAAAATTCATGAAAGCGCATGAATAATACTTGAATCTCACATCTGAACTTGGAAAAGTGTGAACTTTGAAAGTTTGATATTTTTTCATGAAAATTCATGAAAGCGCATGAATAATACTTGAATCTCACATCTGAACTTGGAAAAGTGTGAACTTTGAAAGTTTGATATTTTTTCATGAAAATTCATGAAAGCGCATGAATAATACTTGAATCTCACATCTGAACTTGGAAAAGTGTGAACTTTGAAAGTTTGATATTTTTTCATGAAAATTCATGAAAGCGCATGAATAATACTTGAATCTCACATCTGAACTTGGAAAAGTGTGAACTTTGAAAGTTTGATATTTTTTCATGAAAATTCATGAAAGCGCATGAATAATACTTGAATCTCACATCTGAACTTGGAAAAGTGTGAACTTTGAAAGTTTGATATTTTTTCATGAAAATTCATGAAAGCGCATGAATAATACTTGAATCTCACATCTGAACTTGGAAAAGTGTGAACTTTGAAAGTTTGATATTTTTTCATGAAAATTCATGAAAGCGCATGAATAATACTTGAATCTCACATCTGAACTTGGAAAAGTGTGAACTTTGAAAGTTTGATATTTTTTCATGAAAATTCATGAAAGCGCATGAATAATACTTGAATCTCACATCTGAACTTGGAAAAGTGTGAACTTTGAAAGTTTGATATTTTTTCATGAAAATTCATGAAAGCGCATGAATAATACTTGAATCTCACATCTGAACTTGGAAAAGTGTGAACTTTGAAAGTTTGATATTTTTTCATGAAAATTCATGAAAGCGCATGAATAATACTTGAATCTCACATCTGAACTTGGAAAAGTGTGAACTTTGAAAGTTTGATATTTTTTCATGAAAATTCATGAAAGCGCATGAATAATACTTGAATCTCACATCTGAACTTGGAAAAGTGTGAACTTTGAAAGTTTGATATTTTTTCATGAAAATTCATGAAAGCGCATGAATAATACTTGAATCTCACATCTGAACTTGGAAAAGTGTGAACTTTGAAAGTTTGATATTTTTTCATGAAAATTCATGAAAGCGCATGAATAATACTTGAATCTCACATCTGAACTTGGAAAAGTGTGAACTTTGAAAGTTTGATATTTTTTCATGAAAATTCATGAAAGCGCATGAATAATACTTGAATCTCACATCTGAACTTGGAAAAGTGTGAACTTTGAAAGTTTGATATTTTTTCATGAAAATTCATGAAAGCGCATGAATAATACTTGAATCTCACATCTGAACTTGGAAAAGTGTGAACTTTGAAAGTTTGATATTTTTTCATGAAAATTCATGAAAGCGCATGAATAATACTTGAATCTCACATCTGAACTTGGAAAAGTGTGAACTTTGAAAGTTTGATATTTTTTCATGAAAATTCATGAAAGCGCATGAATAATACTTGAATCTCACATCTGAACTTGGAAAAGTGTGAACTTTGAAAGTTTGATATTTTTTCATGAAAATTCATGAAAGCGCATGAATAATACTTGAATCTCACATCTGAACTTGGAAAAGTGTGAACTTTGAAAGTTTGATATTTTTTCATGAAAATTCATGAAAGCGCATGAATAATACTTGAATCTCACATCTGAACTTGGAAAAGTGTGAACTTTGAAAGTTTGATATTTTTTCATGAAAATTCATGAAAGCGCATGAATAATACTTGAATCTCACATCTGAACTTGGAAAAGTGTGAACTTTGAAAGTTTGATATTTTTTCATGAAAATTCATGAAAGCGCATGAATAATACTTGAATCTCACATCTGAACTTGGAAAAGTGTGAACTTTGAAAGTTTGATATTTTTTCATGAAAATTCATGAAAGCGCATGAATAATACTTGAATCTCACATCTGAACTTGGAAAAGTGTGAACTTTGAAAGTTTGATATTTTTTCATGAAAATTCATGAAAGCGCATGAATAATACTTGAATCTCACATCTGAACTTGGAAAAGTGTGAACTTTGAAAGTTTGATATTTTTTCATGAAAATTCATGAAAGCGCATGAATAATACTTGAATCTCACATCTGAACTTGGAAAAGTGTGAACTTTGAAAGTTTGATATTTTTTCATGAAAATTCATGAAAGCGCATGAATAATACTTGAATCTCACATCTGAACTTGGAAAAGTGTGAACTTTGAAAGTTTGATATTTTTTCATGAAAATTCATGAAAGCGCATGAATAATACTTGAATCTCACATCTGAACTTGGAAAAGTGTGAACTTTGAAAGTTTGATATTTTTTCATGAAAATTCATGAAAGCGCATGAATAATACTTGAATCTCACATCTGAACTTGGAAAAGTGTGAACTTTGAAAGTTTGATATTTTTTCATGAAAATTCATGAAAGCGCATGAATAATACTTGAATCTCACATCTGAACTTGGAAAAGTGTGAACTTTGAAAGTTTGATATTTTTTCATGAAAATTCATGAAAGCGCATGAATAATACTTGAATCTCACATCTGAACTTGGAAAAGTGTGAACTTTGAAAGTTTGATATTTTTTCATGAAAATTCATGAAAGCGCATGAATAATACTTGAATCTCACATCTGAACTTGGAAAAGTGTGAACTTTGAAAGTTTGATATTTTTTCATGAAAATTCATGAAAGCGCATGAATAATACTTGAATCTCACATCTGAACTTGGAAAAGTGTGAACTTTGAAAGTTTGATATTTTTTCATGAAAATTCATGAAAGCGCATGAATAATACTTGAATCTCACATCTGAACTTGGAAAAGTGTGAACTTTGAAAGTTTGATATTTTTTCATGAAAATTCATGAAAGCGCATGAATAATACTTGAATCTCACATCTGAACTTGGAAAAGTGTGAACTTTGAAAGTTTGATATTTTTTCATGAAAATTCATGAAAGCGCATGAATAATACTTGAATCTCACATCTGAACTTGGAAAAGTGTGAACTTTGAAAGTTTGATATTTTTTCATGAAAATTCATGAAAGCGCATGAATAATACTTGAATCTCACATCTGAACTTGGAAAAGTGTGAACTTTGAAAGTTTGATATTTTTTCATGAAAATTCATGAAAGCGCATGAATAATACTTGAATCTCACATCTGAACTTGGAAAAGTGTGAACTTTGAAAGTTTGATATTTTTTCATGAAAATTCATGAAAGCGCATGAATAATACTTGAATCTCACATCTGAACTTGGAAAAGTGTGAACTTTGAAAGTTTGATATTTTTTCATGAAAATTCATGAAAGCGCATGAATAATACTTGAATCTCACATCTGAACTTGGAAAAGTGTGAACTTTGAAAGTTTGATATTTTTTCATGAAAATTCATGAAAGCGCATGAATAATACTTGAATCTCACATCTGAACTTGGAAAAGTGTGAACTTTGAAAGTTTGATATTTTTTCATGAAAATTCATGAAAGCGCATGAATAATACTTGAATCTCACATCTGAACTTGGAAAAGTGTGAACTTTGAAAGTTTGATATTTTTTCATGAAAATTCATGAAAGCGCATGAATAATACTTGAATCTCACATCTGAACTTGGAAAAGTGTGAACTTTGAAAGTTTGATATTTTTTCATGAAAATTCATGAAAGCGCATGAATAATACTTGAATCTCACATCTGAACTTGGAAAAGTGTGAACTTTGAAAGTTTGATATTTTTTCATGAAAATTCATGAAAGCGCATGAATAATACTTGAATCTCACATCTGAACTTGGAAAAGTGTGAACTTTGAAAGTTTGATATTTTTTCATGAAAATTCATGAAAGCGCATGAATAATACTTGAATCTCACATCTGAACTTGGAAAAGTGTGAACTTTGAAAGTTTGATATTTTTTCATGAAAATTCATGAAAGCGCATGAATAATACTTGAATCTCACATCTGAACTTGGAAAAGTGTGAACTTTGAAAGTTTGATATTTTTTCATGAAAATTCATGAAAGCGCATGAATAATACTTGAATCTCACATCTGAACTTGGAAAAGTGTGAACTTTGAAAGTTTGATATTTTTTCATGAAAATTCATGAAAGCGCATGAATAATACTTGAATCTCACATCTGAACTTGGAAAAGTGTGAACTTTGAAAGTTTGATATTTTTTCATGAAAATTCATGAAAGCGCATGAATAATACTTGAATCTCACATCTGAACTTGGAAAAGTGTGAACTTTGAAAGTTTGATATTTTTTCATGAAAATTCATGAAAGCGCATGAATAATACTTGAATCTCACATCTGAACTTGGAAAAGTGTGAACTTTGAAAGTTTGATATTTTTTCATGAAAATTCATGAAAGCGCATGAATAATACTTGAATCTCACATCTGAACTTGGAAAAGTGTGAACTTTGAAAGTTTGATATTTTTTCATGAAAATTCATGAAAGCGCATGAATAATACTTGAATCTCACATCTGAACTTGGAAAAGTGTGAACTTTGAAAGTTTGATATTTTTTCATGAAAATTCATGAAAGCGCATGAATAATACTTGAATCTCACATCTGAACTTGGAAAAGTGTGAACTTTGAAAGTTTGATATTTTTTCATGAAAATTCATGAAAGCGCATGAATAATACTTGAATCTCACATCTGAACTTGGAAAAGTGTGAACTTTGAAAGTTTGATATTTTTTCATGAAAATTCATGAAAGCGCATGAATAATACTTGAATCTCACATCTGAACTTGGAAAAGTGTGAACTTTGAAAGTTTGATATTTTTTCATGAAAATTCATGAAAGCGCATGAATAATACTTGAATCTCACATCTGAACTTGGAAAAGTGTGAACTTTGAAAGTTTGATATTTTTTCATGAAAATTCATGAAAGCGCATGAATAATACTTGAATCTCACATCTGAACTTGGAAAAGTGTGAACTTTGAAAGTTTGATATTTTTTCATGAAAATTCATGAAAGCGCATGAATAATACTTGAATCTCACATCTGAACTTGGAAAAGTGTGAACTTTGAAAGTTTGATATTTTTTCATGAAAATTCATGAAAGCGCATGAATAATACTTGAATCTCACATCTGAACTTGGAAAAGTGTGAACTTTGAAAGTTTGATATTTTTTCATGAAAATTCATGAAAGCGCATGAATAATACTTGAATCTCACATCTGAACTTGGAAAAGTGTGAACTTTGAAAGTTTGATATTTTTTCATGAAAATTCATGAAAGCGCATGAATAATACTTGAATCTCACATCTGAACTTGGAAAAGTGTGAATTTTGAAAGTTTGATATTTTTTCATGAAAATTCATGAAAGCGCATGAATAATACTTGAATCTCACATCTGAACTTGGAAAAGTGTGAACTTTGAAAGTTTGATATTTTTTCATGAAAATTCATGAAAGCGCATGAATAATACTTGAATCTCACATCTGAACTTGGAAAAGTGTGAACTTTGAAAGTTTGATATTTTTTCATGAAAATTCATGAAAGCGCATGAATAATACTTGAATCTCACATCTGAACTTGGAAAAGTGTGAACTTTGAAAGTTTGATATTTTTTCATGAAAATTCATGAAAGCGCATGAATAATACTTGAATCTCACATCTGAACTTGGAAAAGTGTGAACTTTGAAAGTTTGATATTTTTTCATGAAAATTCATGAAAGCGCATGAATAATACTTGAATCTCACATCTGAACTTGGAAAAGTGTGAACTTTGAAAGTTTGATATTTTTTCATGAAAATTCATGAAAGCGCATGAATAATACTTGAATCTCACATCTGAACTTGGAAAAGTGTGAACTTTGAAAGTTTGATATTTTTTCATGAAAATTCATGAAAGCGCATGAATAATACTTGAATCTCACATCTGAACTTGGAAAAGTGTGAACTTTGAAAGTTTGATATTTTTTCATGAAAATTCATGAAAGCGCATGAATAATACTTGAATCTCACATCTGAACTTGGAAAAGTGTGAACTTTGAAAGTTTGATATTTTTTCATGAAAATTCATGAAAGCGCATGAATAATACTTGAATCTCACATCTGAACTTGGAAAAGTGTGAACTTTGAAAGTTTGATATTTTTTCATGAAAATTCATGAAAGCGCATGAATAATACTTGAATCTCACATCTGAACTTGGAAAAGTGTGAACTTTGAAAGTTTGATATTTTTTCATGAAAATTCATGAAAGCGCATGAATAATACTTGAATCTCACATCTGAACTTGGAAAAGTGTGAACTTTGAAAGTTTGATATTTTTTCATGAAAATTCATGAAAGCGCATGAATAATACTTGAATCTCACATCTGAACTTGGAAAAGTGTGAACTTTGAAAGTTTGATATTTTTTCATGAAAATTCATGAAAGCGCATGAATAATACTTGAATCTCACATCTGAACTTGGAAAAGTGTGAACTTTGAAAGTTTGATATTTTTTCATGAAAATTCATGAAAGCGCATGAATAATACTTGAATCTCACATCTGAACTTGGAAAAGTGTGAACTTTGAAAGTTTGATATTTTTTCATGAAAATTCATGAAAGCGCATGAATAATACTTGAATCTCACATCTGAACTTGGAAAAGTGTGAACTTTGAAAGTTTGATATTTTTTCATGAAAATTCATGAAAGCGCATGAATAATACTTGAATCTCACATCTGAACTTGGAAAAGTGTGAACTTTGAAAGTTTGATATTTTTTCATGAAAATTCATGAAAGCGCATGAATAATACTTGAATCTCACATCTGAACTTGGAAAAGTGTGAACTTTGAAAGTTTGATATTTTTTCATGAAAATTCATGAAAGCGCATGAATAATACTTGAATCTCACATCTGAACTTGGAAAAGTGTGAACTTTGAAAGTTTGATATTTTTTCATGAAAATTCATGAAAGCGCATGAATAATACTTGAATCTCACATCTGAACTTGGAAAAGTGTGAACTTTGAAAGTTTGATATTTTTTCATGAAAATTCATGAAAGCGCATGAATAATACTTGAATCTCACATCTGAACTTGGAAAAGTGTGAATTTTGAAAGTTTGATATTTTTTCATGAAAATTCATGAAAGCGCATGAATAATACTTGAATCTCACATCTGAACTTGGAAAAGTGTGAATTTTGAAAGTTTGATATTTTTTCATGAAAATTCATGAAAGCGCATGAATAATACTTGAATCTCACATCTGAACTTGGAAAAGTGTGAACTTTGAAAGTTTGATATTTTTTCATGAAAATTCATGAAAGCGCATGAATAATACTTGAATCTCACATCTGAACTTGGAAAAGTGTGAACTTTGAAAGTTTGATATTTTTTCATGAAAATTCATGAAAGCGCATGAATAATACTTGAATCTCACATCTGAACTTGGAAAAGTGTGAACTTTGAAAGTTTGATATTTTTTCATGAAAATTCATGAAAGCGCATGAATAATACTTGAATCTCACATCTGAACTTGGAAAAGTGTGAACTTTGAAAGTTTGATATTTTTTCATGAAAATTCATGAAAGCGCATGAATAATACTTGAATCTCACATCTGAACTTGGAAAAGTGTGAACTTTGAAAGTTTGATATTTTTTCATGAAAATTCATGAAAGCGCATGAATAATACTTGAATCTCACATCTGAACTTGGAAAAGTGTGAACTTTGAAAGTTTGATATTTTTTCATGAAAATTCATGAAAGCGCATGAATAATACTTGAATCTCACATCTGAACTTGGAAAAGTGTGAATTTTGAAAGTTTGATATTTTTTCATGAAAATTCATGAAAGCGCATGAATAATACTTGAATCTCACATCTGAACTTGGAAAAGTGTGAACTTTGAAAGTTTGATATTTTTTCATGAAAATTCATGAAAGCGCATGAATAATACTTGAATCTCACATCTGAACTTGGAAAAGTGTGAACTTTGAAAGTTTGATATTTTTTCATGAAAATTCATGAAAGCGCATGAATAATACTTGAATCTCACATCTGAACTTGGAAAAGTGTGAACTTTGAAAGTTTGATATTTTTTCATGAAAATTCATGAAAGCGCATGAATAATACTTGAATCTCACATCTGAACTTGGAAAAGTGTGAACTTTGAAAGTTTGATATTTTTTCATGAAAATTCATGAAAGCGCATGAATAATACTTGAATCTCACATCTGAACTTGGAAAAGTGTGAACTTTGAAAGTTTGATATTTTTTCATGAAAATTCATGAAAGCGCATGAATAATACTTGAATCTCACATCTGAACTTGGAAAAGTGTGAACTTTGAAAGTTTGATATTTTTTCATGAAAATTCATGAAAGCGCATGAATAATACTTGAATCTCACATCTGAACTTGGAAAAGTGTGAACTTTGAAAGTTTGATATTTTTTCATGAAAATTCATGAAAGCGCATGAATAATACTTGAATCTCACATCTGAACTTGGAAAAGTGTGAACTTTGAAAGTTTGATATTTTTTCATGAAAATTCATGAAAGCGCATGAATAATACTTGAATCTCACATCTGAACTTGGAAAAGTGTGAACTTTGAAAGTTTGATATTTTTTCATGAAAATTCATGAAAGCGCATGAATAATACTTGAATCTCACATCTGAACTTGGAAAAGTGTGAACTTTGAAAGTTTGATATTTTTTCATGAAAATTCATGAAAGCGCATGAATAATACTTGAATCTCACATCTGAACTTGGAAAAGTGTGAACTTTGAAAGTTTGATATTTTTTCATGAAAATTCATGAAAGCGCATGAATAATACTTGAATCTCACATCTGAACTTGGAAAAGTGTGAACTTTGAAAGTTTGATATTTTTTCATGAAAATTCATGAAAGCGCATGAATAATACTTGAATCTCACATCTGAACTTGGAAAAGTGTGAACTTTGAAAGTTTGATATTTTTTCATGAAAATTCATGAAAGCGCATGAATAATACTTGAATCTCACATCTGAACTTGGAAAAGTGTGAACTTTGAAAGTTTGATATTTTTTCATGAAAATTCATGAAAGCGCATGAATAATACTTGAATCTCACATCTGAACTTGGAAAAGTGTGAACTTTGAAAGTTTGATATTTTTTCATGAAAATTCATGAAAGCGCATGAATAATACTTGAATCTCACATCTGAACTTGGAAAAGTGTGAACTTTGAAAGTTTGATATTTTTTCATGAAAATTCATGAAAGCGCATGAATAATACTTGAATCTCACATCTGAACTTGGAAAAGTGTGAACTTTGAAAGTTTGATATTTTTTCATGAAAATTCATGAAAGCGCATGAATAATACTTGAATCTCACATCTGAACTTGGAAAAGTGTGAACTTTGAAAGTTTGATATTTTTTCATGAAAATTCATGAAAGCGCATGAATAATACTTGAATCTCACATCTGAACTTGGAAAAGTGTGAACTTTGAAAGTTTGATATTTTTTCATGAAAATTCATGAAAGCGCATGAATAATACTTGAATCTCACATCTGAACTTGGAAAAGTGTGAACTTTGAAAGTTTGATATTTTTTCATGAAAATTCATGAAAGCGCATGAATAATACTTGAATCTCACATCTGAACTTGGAAAAGTGTGAATTTTGAAAGTTTGATATTTTTTCATGAAAATTCATGAAAGCGCATGAATAATACTTGAATCTCACATCTGAACTTGGAAAAGTGTGAACTTTGAAAGTTTGATATTTTTTCATGAAAATTCATGAAAGCGCATGAATAATACTTGAATCTCACATCTGAACTTGGAAAAGTGTGAACTTTGAAAGTTTGATATTTTTTCATGAAAATTCATGAAAGCGCATGAATAATACTTGAATCTCACATCTGAACTTGGAAAAGTGTGAACTTTGAAAGTTTGATATTTTTTCATGAAAATTCATGAAAGCGCATGAATAATACTTGAATCTCACATCTGAACTTGGAAAAGTGTGAACTTTGAAAGTTTGATATTTTTTCATGAAAATTCATGAAAGCGCATGAATAATACTTGAATCTCACATCTGAACTTGGAAAAGTGTGAACTTTGAAAGTTTGATATTTTTTCATGAAAATTCATGAAAGCGCATGAATAATACTTGAATCTCACATCTGAACTTGGAAAAGTGTGAACTTTGAAAGTTTGATATTTTTTCATGAAAATTCATGAAAGCGCATGAATAATACTTGAATCTCACATCTGAACTTGGAAAAGTGTGAACTTTGAAAGTTTGATATTTTTTCATGAAAATTCATGAAAGCGCATGAATAATACTTGAATCTCACATCTGAACTTGGAAAAGTGTGAACTTTGAAAGTTTGATATTTTTTCATGAAAATTCATGAAAGCGCATGAATAATACTTGAATCTCACATCTGAACTTGGAAAAGTGTGAACTTTGAAAGTTTGATATTTTTTCATGAAAATTCATGAAAGCGCATGAATAATACTTGAATCTCACATCTGAACTTGGAAAAGTGTGAACTTTGAAAGTTTGATATTTTTTCATGAAAATTCATGAAAGCGCATGAATAATACTTGAATCTCACATCTGAACTTGGAAAAGTGTGAACTTTGAAAGTTTGATATTTTTTCATGAAAATTCATGAAAGCGCATGAATAATACTTGAATCTCACATCTGAACTTGGAAAAGTGTGAACTTTGAAAGTTTGATATTTTTTCATGAAAATTCATGAAAGCGCATGAATAATACTTGAATCTCACATCTGAACTTGGAAAAGTGTGAACTTTGAAAGTTTGATATTTTTTCATGAAAATTCATGAAAGCGCATGAATAATACTTGAATCTCACATCTGAACTTGGAAAAGTGTGAACTTTGAAAGTTTGATATTTTTTCATGAAAATTCATGAAAGCGCATGAATAATACTTGAATCTCACATCTGAACTTGGAAAAGTGTGAACTTTGAAAGTTTGATATTTTTTCATGAAAATTCATGAAAGCGCATGAATAATACTTGAATCTCACATCTGAACTTGGAAAAGTGTGAACTTTGAAAGTTTGATATTTTTTCATGAAAATTCATGAAAGCGCATGAATAATACTTGAATCTCACATCTGAACTTGGAAAAGTGTGAATTTTGAAAGTTTGATATTTTTTCATGAAAATTCATGAAAGCGCATGAATAATACTTGAATCTCACATCTGAACTTGGAAAAGTGTGAACTTTGAAAGTTTGATATTTTTTCATGAAAATTCATGAAAGCGCATGAATAATACTTGAATCTCACATCTGAACTTGGAAAAGTGTGAACTTTGAAAGTTTGATATTTTTTCATGAAAATTCATGAAAGCGCATGAATAATACTTGAATCTCACATCTGAACTTGGAAAAGTGTGAACTTTGAAAGTTTGATATTTTTTCATGAAAATTCATGAAAGCGCATGAATAATACTTGAATCTCACATCTGAACTTGGAAAAGTGTGAACTTTGAAAGTTTGATATTTTTTCATGAAAATTCATGAAAGCGCATGAATAATACTTGAATCTCACATCTGAACTTGGAAAAGTGTGAACTTTGAAAGTTTGATATTTTTTCATGAAAATTCATGAAAGCGCATGAATAATACTTGAATCTCACATCTGAACTTGGAAAAGTGTGAACTTTGAAAGTTTGATATTTTTTCATGAAAATTCATGAAAGCGCATGAATAATACTTGAATCTCACATCTGAACTTGGAAAAGTGTGAACTTTGAAAGTTTGATATTTTTTCATGAAAATTCATGAAAGCGCATGAATAATACTTGAATCTCACATCTGAACTTGGAAAAGTGTGAACTTTGAAAGTTTGATATTTTTTCATGAAAATTCATGAAAGCGCATGAATAATACTTGAATCTCACATCTGAACTTGGAAAAGTGTGAACTTTGAAAGTTTGATATTTTTTCATGAAAATTCATGAAAGCGCATGAATAATACTTGAATCTCACATCTGAACTTGGAAAAGTGTGAACTTTGAAAGTTTGATATTTTTTCATGAAAATTCATGAAAGCGCATGAATAATACTTGAATCTCACATCTGAACTTGGAAAAGTGTGAACTTTGAAAGTTTGATATTTTTTCATGAAAATTCATGAAAGCGCATGAATAATACTTGAATCTCACATCTGAACTTGGAAAAGTGTGAACTTTGAAAGTTTGATATTTTTTCATGAAAATTCATGAAAGCGCATGAATAATACTTGAATCTCACATCTGAACTTGGAAAAGTGTGAACTTTGAAAGTTTGATATTTTTTCATGAAAATTCATGAAAGCGCATGAATAATACTTGAATCTCACATCTGAACTTGGAAAAGTGTGAACTTTGAAAGTTTGATATTTTTTCATGAAAATTCATGAAAGCGCATGAATAATACTTGAATCTCACATCTGAACTTGGAAAAGTGTGAATTTTGAAAGTTTGATATTTTTTCATGAAAATTCATGAAAGCGCATGAATAATACTTGAATCTCACATCTGAACTTGGAAAAGTGTGAACTTTGAAAGTTTGATATTTTTTCATGAAAATTCATGAAAGCGCATGAATAATACTTGAATCTCACATCTGAACTTGGAAAAGTGTGAACTTTGAAAGTTTGATATTTTTTCATGAAAATTCATGAAAGCGCATGAATAATACTTGAATCTCACATCTGAACTTGGAAAAGTGTGAACTTTGAAAGTTTGATATTTTTTCATGAAAATTCATGAAAGCGCATGAATAATACTTGAATCTCACATCTGAACTTGGAAAAGTGTGAACTTTGAAAGTTTGATATTTTTTCATGAAAATTCATGAAAGCGCATGAATAATACTTGAATCTCACATCTGAACTTGGAAAAGTGTGAACTTTGAAAGTTTGATATTTTTTCATGAAAATTCATGAAAGCGCATGAATAATACTTGAATCTCACATCTGAACTTGGAAAAGTGTGAACTTTGAAAGTTTGATATTTTTTCATGAAAATTCATGAAAGCGCATGAATAATACTTGAATCTCACATCTGAACTTGGAAAAGTGTGAACTTTGAAAGTTTGATATTTTTTCATGAAAATTCATGAAAGCGCATGAATAATACTTGAATCTCACATCTGAACTTGGAAAAGTGTGAACTTTGAAAGTTTGATATTTTTTCATGAAAATTCATGAAAGCGCATGAATAATACTTGAATCTCACATCTGAACTTGGAAAAGTGTGAACTTTGAAAGTTTGATATTTTTTCATGAAAATTCATGAAAGCGCATGAATAATACTTGAATCTCACATCTGAACTTGGAAAAGTGTGAACTTTGAAAGTTTGATATTTTTTCATGAAAATTCATGAAAGCGCATGAATAATACTTGAATCTCACATCTGAACTTGGAAAAGTGTGAACTTTGAAAGTTTGATATTTTTTCATGAAAATTCATGAAAGCGCATGAATAATACTTGAATCTCACATCTGAACTTGGAAAAGTGTGAACTTTGAAAGTTTGATATTTTTTCATGAAAATTCATGAAAGCGCATGAATAATACTTGAATCTCACATCTGAACTTGGAAAAGTGTGAACTTTGAAAGTTTGATATTTTTTCATGAAAATTCATGAAAGCGCATGAATAATACTTGAATCTCACATCTGAACTTGGAAAAGTGTGAATTTTGAAAGTTTGATATTTTTTCATGAAAATTCATGAAAGCGCATGAATAATACTTGAATCTCACATCTGAACTTGGAAAAGTGTGAACTTTGAAAGTTTGATATTTTTTCATGAAAATTCATGAAAGCGCATGAATAATACTTGAATCTCACATCTGAACTTGGAAAAGTGTGAACTTTGAAAGTTTGATATTTTTTCATGAAAATTCATGAAAGCGCATGAATAATACTTGAATCTCACATCTGAACTTGGAAAAGTGTGAACTTTGAAAGTTTGATATTTTTTCATGAAAATTCATGAAAGCGCATGAATAATACTTGAATCTCACATCTGAACTTGGAAAAGTGTGAACTTTGAAAGTTTGATATTTTTTCATGAAAATTCATGAAAGCGCATGAATAATACTTGAATCTCACATCTGAACTTGGAAAAGTGTGAACTTTGAAAGTTTGATATTTTTTCATGAAAATTCATGAAAGCGCATGAATAATACTTGAATCTCACATCTGAACTTGGAAAAGTGTGAACTTTGAAAGTTTGATATTTTTTCATGAAAATTCATGAAAGCGCATGAATAATACTTGAATCTCACATCTGAACTTGGAAAAGTGTGAACTTTGAAAGTTTGATATTTTTTCATGAAAATTCATGAAAGCGCATGAATAATACTTGAATCTCACATCTGAACTTGGAAAAGTGTGAACTTTGAAAGTTTGATATTTTTTCATGAAAATTCATGAAAGCGCATGAATAATACTTGAATCTCACATCTGAACTTGGAAAAGTGTGAACTTTGAAAGTTTGATATTTTTTCATGAAAATTCATGAAAGCGCATGAATAATACTTGAATCTCACATCTGAACTTGGAAAAGTGTGAACTTTGAAAGTTTGATATTTTTTCATGAAAATTCATGAAAGCGCATGAATAATACTTGAATCTCACATCTGAACTTGGAAAAGTGTGAACTTTGAAAGTTTGATATTTTTTCATGAAAATTCATGAAAGCGCATGAATAATACTTGAATCTCACATCTGAACTTGGAAAAGTGTGAACTTTGAAAGTTTGATATTTTTTCATGAAAATTCATGAAAGCGCATGAATAATACTTGAATCTCACATCTGAACTTGGAAAAGTGTGAACTTTGAAAGTTTGATATTTTTTCATGAAAATTCATGAAAGCGCATGAATAATACTTGAATCTCACATCTGAACTTGGAAAAGTGTGAACTTTGAAAGTTTGATATTTTTTCATGAAAATTCATGAAAGCGCATGAATAATACTTGAATCTCACATCTGAACTTGGAAAAGTGTGAACTTTGAAAGTTTGATATTTTTTCATGAAAATTCATGAAAGCGCATGAATAATACTTGAATCTCACATCTGAACTTGGAAAAGTGTGAACTTTGAAAGTTTGATATTTTTTCATGAAAATTCATGAAAGCGCATGAATAATACTTGAATCTCACATCTGAACTTGGAAAAGTGTGAACTTTGAAAGTTTGATATTTTTTCATGAAAATTCATGAAAGCGCATGAATAATACTTGAATCTCACATCTGAACTTGGAAAAGTGTGAACTTTGAAAGTTTGATATTTTTTCATGAAAATTCATGAAAGCGCATGAATAATACTTGAATCTCACATCTGAACTTGGAAAAGTGTGAACTTTGAAAGTTTGATATTTTTTCATGAAAATTCATGAAAGCGCATGAATAATACTTGAATCTCACATCTGAACTTGGAAAAGTGTGAACTTTGAAAGTTTGATATTTTTTCATGAAAATTCATGAAAGCGCATGAATAATACTTGAATCTCACATCTGAACTTGGAAAAGTGTGAACTTTGAAAGTTTGATATTTTTTCATGAAAATTCATGAAAGCGCATGAATAATACTTGAATCTCACATCTGAACTTGGAAAAGTGTGAACTTTGAAAGTTTGATATTTTTTCATGAAAATTCATGAAAGCGCATGAATAATACTTGAATCTCACATCTGAACTTGGAAAAGTGTGAACTTTGAAAGTTTGATATTTTTTCATGAAAATTCATGAAAGCGCATGAATAATACTTGAATCTCACATCTGAACTTGGAAAAGTGTGAACTTTGAAAGTTTGATATTTTTTCATGAAAATTCATGAAAGCGCATGAATAATACTTGAATCTCACATCTGAACTTGGAAAAGTGTGAATTTTGAAAGTTTGATATTTTTTCATGAAAATTCATGAAAGCGCATGAATAATACTTGAATCTCACATCTGAACTTGGAAAAGTGTGAACTTTGAAAGTTTGATATTTTTTCATGAAAATTCATGAAAGCGCATGAATAATACTTGAATCTCACATCTGAACTTGGAAAAGTGTGAACTTTGAAAGTTTGATATTTTTTCATGAAAATTCATGAAAGCGCATGAATAATACTTGAATCTCACATCTGAACTTGGAAAAGTGTGAACTTTGAAAGTTTGATATTTTTTCATGAAAATTCATGAAAGCGCATGAATAATACTTGAATCTCACATCTGAACTTGGAAAAGTGTGAACTTTGAAAGTTTGATATTTTTTCATGAAAATTCATGAAAGCGCATGAATAATACTTGAATCTCACATCTGAACTTGGAAAAGTGTGAACTTTGAAAGTTTGATATTTTTTCATGAAAATTCATGAAAGCGCATGAATAATACTTGAATCTCACATCTGAACTTGGAAAAGTGTGAACTTTGAAAGTTTGATATTTTTTCATGAAAATTCATGAAAGCGCATGAATAATACTTGAATCTCACATCTGAACTTGGAAAAGTGTGAACTTTGAAAGTTTGATATTTTTTCATGAAAATTCATGAAAGCGCATGAATAATACTTGAATCTCACATCTGAACTTGGAAAAGTGTGAACTTTGAAAGTTTGATATTTTTTCATGAAAATTCATGAAAGCGCATGAATAATACTTGAATCTCACATCTGAACTTGGAAAAGTGTGAACTTTGAAAGTTTGATATTTTTTCATGAAAATTCATGAAAGCGCATGAATAATACTTGAATCTCACATCTGAACTTGGAAAAGTGTGAACTTTGAAAGTTTGATATTTTTTCATGAAAATTCATGAAAGCGCATGAATAATACTTGAATCTCACATCTGAACTTGGAAAAGTGTGAACTTTGAAAGTTTGATATTTTTTCATGAAAATTCATGAAAGCGCATGAATAATACTTGAATCTCACATCTGAACTTGGAAAAGTGTGAACTTTGAAAGTTTGATATTTTTTCATGAAAATTCATGAAAGCGCATGAATAATACTTGAATCTCACATCTGAACTTGGAAAAGTGTGAACTTTGAAAGTTTGATATTTTTTCATGAAAATTCATGAAAGCGCATGAATAATACTTGAATCTCACATCTGAACTTGGAAAAGTGTGAACTTTGAAAGTTTGATATTTTTTCATGAAAATTCATGAAAGCGCATGAATAATACTTGAATCTCACATCTGAACTTGGAAAAGTGTGAACTTTGAAAGTTTGATATTTTTTCATGAAAATTCATGAAAGCGCATGAATAATACTTGAATCTCACATCTGAACTTGGAAAAGTGTGAATTTTGAAAGTTTGATATTTTTTCATGAAAATTCATGAAAGCGCATGAATAATACTTGAATCTCACATCTGAACTTGGAAAAGTGTGAACTTTGAAAGTTTGATATTTTTTCATGAAAATTCATGAAAGCGCATGAATAATACTTGAATCTCACATCTGAACTTGGAAAAGTGTGAACTTTGAAAGTTTGATATTTTTTCATGAAAATTCATGAAAGCGCATGAATAATACTTGAATCTCACATCTGAACTTGGAAAAGTGTGAACTTTGAAAGTTTGATATTTTTTCATGAAAATTCATGAAAGCGCATGAATAATACTTGAATCTCACATCTGAACTTGGAAAAGTGTGAACTTTGAAAGTTTGATATTTTTTCATGAAAATTCATGAAAGCGCATGAATAATACTTGAATCTCACATCTGAACTTGGAAAAGTGTGAACTTTGAAAGTTTGATATTTTTTCATGAAAATTCATGAAAGCGCATGAATAATACTTGAATCTCACATCTGAACTTGGAAAAGTGTGAACTTTGAAAGTTTGATATTTTTTCATGAAAATTCATGAAAGCGCATGAATAATACTTGAATCTCACATCTGAACTTGGAAAAGTGTGAACTTTGAAAGTTTGATATTTTTTCATGAAAATTCATGAAAGCGCATGAATAATACTTGAATCTCACATCTGAACTTGGAAAAGTGTGAACTTTGAAAGTTTGATATTTTTTCATGAAAATTCATGAAAGCGCATGAATAATACTTGAATCTCACATCTGAACTTGGAAAAGTGTGAACTTTGAAAGTTTGATATTTTTTCATGAAAATTCATGAAAGCGCATGAATAATACTTGAATCTCACATCTGAACTTGGAAAAGTGTGAACTTTGAAAGTTTGATATTTTTTCATGAAAATTCATGAAAGCGCATGAATAATACTTGAATCTCACATCTGAACTTGGAAAAGTGTGAACTTTGAAAGTTTGATATTTTTTCATGAAAATTCATGAAAGCGCATGAATAATACTTGAATCTCACATCTGAACTTGGAAAAGTGTGAACTTTGAAAGTTTGATATTTTTTCATGAAAATTCATGAAAGCGCATGAATAATACTTGAATCTCACATCTGAACTTGGAAAAGTGTGAACTTTGAAAGTTTGATATTTTTTCATGAAAATTCATGAAAGCGCATGAATAATACTTGAATCTCACATCTGAACTTGGAAAAGTGTGAACTTTGAAAGTTTGATATTTTTTCATGAAAATTCATGAAAGCGCATGAATAATACTTGAATCTCACATCTGAACTTGGAAAAGTGTGAACTTTGAAAGTTTGATATTTTTTCATGAAAATTCATGAAAGCGCATGAATAATACTTGAATCTCACATCTGAACTTGGAAAAGTGTGAACTTTGAAAGTTTGATATTTTTTCATGAAAATTCATGAAAGCGCATGAATAATACTTGAATCTCACATCTGAACTTGGAAAAGTGTGAACTTTGAAAGTTTGATATTTTTTCATGAAAATTCATGAAAGCGCATGAATAATACTTGAATCTCACATCTGAACTTGGAAAAGTGTGAACTTTGAAAGTTTGATATTTTTTCATGAAAATTCATGAAAGCGCATGAATAATACTTGAATCTCACATCTGAACTTGGAAAAGTGTGAACTTTGAAAGTTTGATATTTTTTCATGAAAATTCATGAAAGCGCATGAATAATACTTGAATCTCACATCTGAACTTGGAAAAGTGTGAACTTTGAAAGTTTGATATTTTTTCATGAAAATTCATGAAAGCGCATGAATAATACTTGAATCTCACATCTGAACTTGGAAAAGTGTGAATTTTGAAAGTTTGATATTTTTTCATGAAAATTCATGAAAGCGCATGAATAATACTTGAATCTCACATCTGAACTTGGAAAAGTGTGAACTTTGAAAGTTTGATATTTTTTCATGAAAATTCATGAAAGCGCATGAATAATACTTGAATCTCACATCTGAACTTGGAAAAGTGTGAACTTTGAAAGTTTGATATTTTTTCATGAAAATTCATGAAAGCGCATGAATAATACTTGAATCTCACATCTGAACTTGGAAAAGTGTGAACTTTGAAAGTTTGATATTTTTTCATGAAAATTCATGAAAGCGCATGAATAATACTTGAATCTCACATCTGAACTTGGAAAAGTGTGAACTTTGAAAGTTTGATATTTTTTCATGAAAATTCATGAAAGCGCATGAATAATACTTGAATCTCACATCTGAACTTGGAAAAGTGTGAACTTTGAAAGTTTGATATTTTTTCATGAAAATTCATGAAAGCGCATGAATAATACTTGAATCTCACATCTGAACTTGGAAAAGTGTGAACTTTGAAAGTTTGATATTTTTTCATGAAAATTCATGAAAGCGCATGAATAATACTTGAATCTCACATCTGAACTTGGAAAAGTGTGAACTTTGAAAGTTTGATATTTTTTCATGAAAATTCATGAAAGCGCATGAATAATACTTGAATCTCACATCTGAACTTGGAAAAGTGTGAACTTTGAAAGTTTGATATTTTTTCATGAAAATTCATGAAAGCGCATGAATAATACTTGAATCTCACATCTGAACTTGGAAAAGTGTGAACTTTGAAAGTTTGATATTTTTTCATGAAAATTCATGAAAGCGCATGAATAATACTTGAATCTCACATCTGAACTTGGAAAAGTGTGAACTTTGAAAGTTTGATATTTTTTCATGAAAATTCATGAAAGCGCATGAATAATACTTGAATCTCACATCTGAACTTGGAAAAGTGTGAACTTTGAAAGTTTGATATTTTTTCATGAAAATTCATGAAAGCGCATGAATAATACTTGAATCTCACATCTGAACTTGGAAAAGTGTGAACTTTGAAAGTTTGATATTTTTTCATGAAAATTCATGAAAGCGCATGAATAATACTTGAATCTCACATCTGAACTTGGAAAAGTGTGAACTTTGAAAGTTTGATATTTTTTCATGAAAATTCATGAAAGCGCATGAATAATACTTGAATCTCACATCTGAACTTGGAAAAGTGTGAACTTTGAAAGTTTGATATTTTTTCATGAAAATTCATGAAAGCGCATGAATAATACTTGAATCTCACATCTGAACTTGGAAAAGTGTGAACTTTGAAAGTTTGATATTTTTTCATGAAAATTCATGAAAGCGCATGAATAATACTTGAATCTCACATCTGAACTTGGAAAAGTGTGAACTTTGAAAGTTTGATATTTTTTCATGAAAATTCATGAAAGCGCATGAATAATACTTGAATCTCACATCTGAACTTGGAAAAGTGTGAACTTTGAAAGTTTGATATTTTTTCATGAAAATTCATGAAAGCGCATGAATAATACTTGAATCTCACATCTGAACTTGGAAAAGTGTGAACTTTGAAAGTTTGATATTTTTTCATGAAAATTCATGAAAGCGCATGAATAATACTTGAATCTCACATCTGAACTTGGAAAAGTGTGAACTTTGAAAGTTTGATATTTTTTCATGAAAATTCATGAAAGCGCATGAATAATACTTGAATCTCACATCTGAACTTGGAAAAGTGTGAACTTTGAAAGTTTGATATTTTTTCATGAAAATTCATGAAAGCGCATGAATAATACTTGAATCTCACATCTGAACTTGGAAAAGTGTGAACTTTGAAAGTTTGATATTTTTTCATGAAAATTCATGAAAGCGCATGAATAATACTTGAATCTCACATCTGAACTTGGAAAAGTGTGAACTTTGAAAGTTTGATATTTTTTCATGAAAATTCATGAAAGCGCATGAATAATACTTGAATCTCACATCTGAACTTGGAAAAGTGTGAACTTTGAAAGTTTGATATTTTTTCATGAAAATTCATGAAAGCGCATGAATAATACTTGAATCTCACATCTGAACTTGGAAAAGTGTGAACTTTGAAAGTTTGATATTTTTTCATGAAAATTCATGAAAGCGCATGAATAATACTTGAATCTCACATCTGAACTTGGAAAAGTGTGAACTTTGAAAGTTTGATATTTTTTCATGAAAATTCATGAAAGCGCATGAATAATACTTGAATCTCACATCTGAACTTGGAAAAGTGTGAACTTTGAAAGTTTGATATTTTTTCATGAAAATTCATGAAAGCGCATGAATAATACTTGAATCTCACATCTGAACTTGGAAAAGTGTGAACTTTGAAAGTTTGATATTTTTTCATGAAAATTCATGAAAGCGCATGAATAATACTTGAATCTCACATCTGAACTTGGAAAAGTGTGAACTTTGAAAGTTTGATATTTTTTCATGAAAATTCATGAAAGCGCATGAATAATACTTGAATCTCACATCTGAACTTGGAAAAGTGTGAACTTTGAAAGTTTGATATTTTTTCATGAAAATTCATGAAAGCGCATGAATAATACTTGAATCTCACATCTGAACTTGGAAAAGTGTGAACTTTGAAAGTTTGATATTTTTTCATGAAAATTCATGAAAGCGCATGAATAATACTTGAATCTCACATCTGAACTTGGAAAAGTGTGAACTTTGAAAGTTTGATATTTTTTCATGAAAATTCATGAAAGCGCATGAATAATACTTGAATCTCACATCTGAACTTGGAAAAGTGTGAACTTTGAAAGTTTGATATTTTTTCATGAAAATTCATGAAAGCGCATGAATAATACTTGAATCTCACATCTGAACTTGGAAAAGTGTGAATTTTGAAAGTTTGATATTTTTTCATGAAAATTCATGAAAGCGCATGAATAATACTTGAATCTCACATCTGAACTTGGAAAAGTGTGAACTTTGAAAGTTTGATATTTTTTCATGAAAATTCATGAAAGCGCATGAATAATACTTGAATCTCACATCTGAACTTGGAAAAGTGTGAACTTTGAAAGTTTGATATTTTTTCATGAAAATTCATGAAAGCGCATGAATAATACTTGAATCTCACATCTGAACTTGGAAAAGTGTGAACTTTGAAAGTTTGATATTTTTTCATGAAAATTCATGAAAGCGCATGAATAATACTTGAATCTCACATCTGAACTTGGAAAAGTGTGAACTTTGAAAGTTTGATATTTTTTCATGAAAATTCATGAAAGCGCATGAATAATACTTGAATCTCACATCTGAACTTGGAAAAGTGTGAATTTTGAAAGTTTGATATTTTTTCATGAAAATTCATGAAAGCGCATGAATAATACTTGAATCTCACATCTGAACTTGGAAAAGTGTGAACTTTGAAAGTTTGATATTTTTTCATGAAAATTCATGAAAGCGCATGAATAATACTTGAATCTCACATCTGAACTTGGAAAAGTGTGAACTTTGAAAGTTTGATATTTTTTCATGAAAATTCATGAAAGCGCATGAATAATACTTGAATCTCACATCTGAACTTGGAAAAGTGTGAACTTTGAAAGTTTGATATTTTTTCATGAAAATTCATGAAAGCGCATGAATAATACTTGAATCTCACATCTGAACTTGGAAAAGTGTGAACTTTGAAAGTTTGATATTTTTTCATGAAAATTCATGAAAGCGCATGAATAATACTTGAATCTCACATCTGAACTTGGAAAAGTGTGAACTTTGAAAGTTTGATATTTTTTCATGAAAATTCATGAAAGCGCATGAATAATACTTGAATCTCACATCTGAACTTGGAAAAGTGTGAACTTTGAAAGTTTGATATTTTTTCATGAAAATTCATGAAAGCGCATGAATAATACTTGAATCTCACATCTGAACTTGGAAAAGTGTGAACTTTGAAAGTTTGATATTTTTTCATGAAAATTCATGAAAGCGCATGAATAATACTTGAATCTCACATCTGAACTTGGAAAAGTGTGAACTTTGAAAGTTTGATATTTTTTCATGAAAATTCATGAAAGCGCATGAATAATACTTGAATCTCACATCTGAACTTGGAAAAGTGTGAACTTTGAAAGTTTGATATTTTTTCATGAAAATTCATGAAAGCGCATGAATAATACTTGAATCTCACATCTGAACTTGGAAAAGTGTGAACTTTGAAAGTTTGATATTTTTTCATGAAAATTCATGAAAGCGCATGAATAATACTTGAATCTCACATCTGAACTTGGAAAAGTGTGAATTTTGAAAGTTTGATATTTTTTCATGAAAATTCATGAAAGCGCATGAATAATACTTGAATCTCACATCTGAACTTGGAAAAGTGTGAACTTTGAAAGTTTGATATTTTTTCATGAAAATTCATGAAAGCGCATGAATAATACTTGAATCTCACATCTGAACTTGGAAAAGTGTGAACTTTGAAAGTTTGATATTTTTTCATGAAAATTCATGAAAGCGCATGAATAATACTTGAATCTCACATCTGAACTTGGAAAAGTGTGAACTTTGAAAGTTTGATATTTTTTCATGAAAATTCATGAAAGCGCATGAATAATACTTGAATCTCACATCTGAACTTGGAAAAGTGTGAACTTTGAAAGTTTGATATTTTTTCATGAAAATTCATGAAAGCGCATGAATAATACTTGAATCTCACATCTGAACTTGGAAAAGTGTGAACTTTGAAAGTTTGATATTTTTTCATGAAAATTCATGAAAGCGCATGAATAATACTTGAATCTCACATCTGAACTTGGAAAAGTGTGAACTTTGAAAGTTTGATATTTTTTCATGAAAATTCATGAAAGCGCATGAATAATACTTGAATCTCACATCTGAACTTGGAAAAGTGTGAACTTTGAAAGTTTGATATTTTTTCATGAAAATTCATGAAAGCGCATGAATAATACTTGAATCTCACATCTGAACTTGGAAAAGTGTGAACTTTGAAAGTTTGATATTTTTTCATGAAAATTCATGAAAGCGCATGAATAATACTTGAATCTCACATCTGAACTTGGAAAAGTGTGAACTTTGAAAGTTTGATATTTTTTCATGAAAATTCATGAAAGCGCATGAATAATACTTGAATCTCACATCTGAACTTGGAAAAGTGTGAACTTTGAAAGTTTGATATTTTTTCATGAAAATTCATGAAAGCGCATGAATAATACTTGAATCTCACATCTGAACTTGGAAAAGTGTGAACTTTGAAAGTTTGATATTTTTTCATGAAAATTCATGAAAGCGCATGAATAATACTTGAATCTCACATCTGAACTTGGAAAAGTGTGAACTTTGAAAGTTTGATATTTTTTCATGAAAATTCATGAAAGCGCATGAATAATACTTGAATCTCACATCTGAACTTGGAAAAGTGTGAACTTTGAAAGTTTGATATTTTTTCATGAAAATTCATGAAAGCGCATGAATAATACTTGAATCTCACATCTGAACTTGGAAAAGTGTGAACTTTGAAAGTTTGATATTTTTTCATGAAAATTCATGAAAGCGCATGAATAATACTTGAATCTCACATCTGAACTTGGAAAAGTGTGAACTTTGAAAGTTTGATATTTTTTCATGAAAATTCATGAAAGCGCATGAATAATACTTGAATCTCACATCTGAACTTGGAAAAGTGTGAACTTTGAAAGTTTGATATTTTTTCATGAAAATTCATGAAAGCGCATGAATAATACTTGAATCTCACATCTGAACTTGGAAAAGTGTGAACTTTGAAAGTTTGATATTTTTTCATGAAAATTCATGAAAGCGCATGAATAATACTTGAATCTCACATCTGAACTTGGAAAAGTGTGAACTTTGAAAGTTTGATATTTTTTCATGAAAATTCATGAAAGCGCATGAATAATACTTGAATCTCACATCTGAACTTGGAAAAGTGTGAACTTTGAAAGTTTGATATTTTTTCATGAAAATTCATGAAAGCGCATGAATAATACTTGAATCTCACATCTGAACTTGGAAAAGTGTGAACTTTGAAAGTTTGATATTTTTTCATGAAAATTCATGAAAGCGCATGAATAATACTTGAATCTCACATCTGAACTTGGAAAAGTGTGAACTTTGAAAGTTTGATATTTTTTCATGAAAATTCATGAAAGCGCATGAATAATACTTGAATCTCACATCTGAACTTGGAAAAGTGTGAACTTTGAAAGTTTGATATTTTTTCATGAAAATTCATGAAAGCGCATGAATAATACTTGAATCTCACATCTGAACTTGGAAAAGTGTGAATTTTGAAAGTTTGATATTTTTTCATGAAAATTCATGAAAGCGCATGAATAATACTTGAATCTCACATCTGAACTTGGAAAAGTGTGAACTTTGAAAGTTTGATATTTTTTCATGAAAATTCATGAAAGCGCATGAATAATACTTGAATCTCACATCTGAACTTGGAAAAGTGTGAACTTTGAAAGTTTGATATTTTTTCATGAAAATTCATGAAAGCGCATGAATAATACTTGAATCTCACATCTGAACTTGGAAAAGTGTGAACTTTGAAAGTTTGATATTTTTTCATGAAAATTCATGAAAGCGCATGAATAATACTTGAATCTCACATCTGAACTTGGAAAAGTGTGAACTTTGAAAGTTTGATATTTTTTCATGAAAATTCATGAAAGCGCATGAATAATACTTGAATCTCACATCTGAACTTGGAAAAGTGTGAACTTTGAAAGTTTGATATTTTTTCATGAAAATTCATGAAAGCGCATGAATAATACTTGAATCTCACATCTGAACTTGGAAAAGTGTGAACTTTGAAAGTTTGATATTTTTTCATGAAAATTCATGAAAGCGCATGAATAATACTTGAATCTCACATCTGAACTTGGAAAAGTGTGAACTTTGAAAGTTTGATATTTTTTCATGAAAATTCATGAAAGCGCATGAATAATACTTGAATCTCACATCTGAACTTGGAAAAGTGTGAACTTTGAAAGTTTGATATTTTTTCATGAAAATTCATGAAAGCGCATGAATAATACTTGAATCTCACATCTGAACTTGGAAAAGTGTGAACTTTGAAAGTTTGATATTTTTTCATGAAAATTCATGAAAGCGCATGAATAATACTTGAATCTCACATCTGAACTTGGAAAAGTGTGAACTTTGAAAGTTTGATATTTTTTCATGAAAATTCATGAAAGCGCATGAATAATACTTGAATCTCACATCTGAACTTGGAAAAGTGTGAACTTTGAAAGTTTGATATTTTTTCATGAAAATTCATGAAAGCGCATGAATAATACTTGAATCTCACATCTGAACTTGGAAAAGTGTGAACTTTGAAAGTTTGATATTTTTTCATGAAAATTCATGAAAGCGCATGAATAATACTTGAATCTCACATCTGAACTTGGAAAAGTGTGAATTTTGAAAGTTTGATATTTTTTCATGAAAATTCATGAAAGCGCATGAATAATACTTGAATCTCACATCTGAACTTGGAAAAGTGTGAACTTTGAAAGTTTGATATTTTTTCATGAAAATTCATGAAAGCGCATGAATAATACTTGAATCTCACATCTGAACTTGGAAAAGTGTGAACTTTGAAAGTTTGATATTTTTTCATGAAAATTCATGAAAGCGCATGAATAATACTTGAATCTCACATCTGAACTTGGAAAAGTGTGAACTTTGAAAGTTTGATATTTTTTCATGAAAATTCATGAAAGCGCATGAATAATACTTGAATCTCACATCTGAACTTGGAAAAGTGTGAACTTTGAAAGTTTGATATTTTTTCATGAAAATTCATGAAAGCGCATGAATAATACTTGAATCTCACATCTGAACTTGGAAAAGTGTGAATTTTGAAAGTTTGATATTTTTTCATGAAAATTCATGAAAGCGCATGAATAATACTTGAATCTCACATCTGAACTTGGAAAAGTGTGAACTTTGAAAGTTTGATATTTTTTCATGAAAATTCATGAAAGCGCATGAATAATACTTGAATCTCACATCTGAACTTGGAAAAGTGTGAATTTTGAAAGTTTGATATTTTTTCATGAAAATTCATGAAAGCGCATGAATAATACTTGAATCTCACATCTGAACTTGGAAAAGTGTGAACTTTGAAAGTTTGATATTTTTTCATGAAAATTCATGAAAGCGCATGAATAATACTTGAATCTCACATCTGAACTTGGAAAAGTGTGAACTTTGAAAGTTTGATATTTTTTCATGAAAATTCATGAAAGCGCATGAATAATACTTGAATCTCACATCTGAACTTGGAAAAGTGTGAATTTTGAAAGTTTGATATTTTTTCATGAAAATTCATGAAAGCGCATGAATAATACTTGAATCTCACATCTGAACTTGGAAAAGTGTGAACTTTGAAAGTTTGATATTTTTTCATGAAAATTCATGAAAGCGCATGAATAATACTTGAATCTCACATCTGAACTTGGAAAAGTGTGAACTTTGAAAGTTTGATATTTTTTCATGAAAATTCATGAAAGCGCATGAATAATACTTGAATCTCACATCTGAACTTGGAAAAGTGTGAACTTTGAAAGTTTGATATTTTTTCATGAAAATTCATGAAAGCGCATGAATAATACTTGAATCTCACATCTGAACTTGGAAAAGTGTGAACTTTGAAAGTTTGATATTTTTTCATGAAAATTCATGAAAGCGCATGAATAATACTTGAATCTCACATCTGAACTTGGAAAAGTGTGAACTTTGAAAGTTTGATATTTTTTCATGAAAATTCATGAAAGCGCATGAATAATACTTGAATCTCACATCTGAACTTGGAAAAGTGTGAACTTTGAAAGTTTGATATTTTTTCATGAAAATTCATGAAAGCGCATGAATAATACTTGAATCTCACATCTGAACTTGGAAAAGTGTGAATTTTGAAAGTTTGATATTTTTTCATGAAAATTCATGAAAGCGCATGAATAATACTTGAATCTCACATCTGAACTTGGAAAAGTGTGAACTTTGAAAGTTTGATATTTTTTCATGAAAATTCATGAAAGCGCATGAATAATACTTGAATCTCACATCTGAACTTGGAAAAGTGTGAACTTTGAAAGTTTGATATTTTTTCATGAAAATTCATGAAAGCGCATGAATAATACTTGAATCTCACATCTGAACTTGGAAAAGTGTGAACTTTGAAAGTTTGATATTTTTTCATGAAAATTCATGAAAGCGCATGAATAATACTTGAATCTCACATCTGAACTTGGAAAAGTGTGAACTTTGAAAGTTTGATATTTTTTCATGAAAATTCATGAAAGCGCATGAATAATACTTGAATCTCACATCTGAACTTGGAAAAGTGTGAACTTTGAAAGTTTGATATTTTTTCATGAAAATTCATGAAAGCGCATGAATAATACTTGAATCTCACATCTGAACTTGGAAAAGTGTGAACTTTGAAAGTTTGATATTTTTTCATGAAAATTCATGAAAGCGCATGAATAATACTTGAATCTCACATCTGAACTTGGAAAAGTGTGAACTTTGAAAGTTTGATATTTTTTCATGAAAATTCATGAAAGCGCATGAATAATACTTGAATCTCACATCTGAACTTGGAAAAGTGTGAATTTTGAAAGTTTGATATTTTTTCATGAAAATTCATGAAAGCGCATGAATAATACTTGAATCTCACATCTGAACTTGGAAAAGTGTGAACTTTGAAAGTTTGATATTTTTTCATGAAAATTCATGAAAGCGCATGAATAATACTTGAATCTCACATCTGAACTTGGAAAAGTGTGAACTTTGAAAGTTTGATATTTTTTCATGAAAATTCATGAAAGCGCATGAATAATACTTGAATCTCACATCTGAACTTGGAAAAGTGTGAATTTTGAAAGTTTGATATTTTTTCATGAAAATTCATGAAAGCGCATGAATAATACTTGAATCTCACATCTGAACTTGGAAAAGTGTGAACTTTGAAAGTTTGATATTTTTTCATGAAAATTCATGAAAGCGCATGAATAATACTTGAATCTCACATCTGAACTTGGAAAAGTGTGAATTTTGAAAGTTTGATATTTTTTCATGAAAATTCATGAAAGCGCATGAATAATACTTGAATCTCACATCTGAACTTGGAAAAGTGTGAACTTTGAAAGTTTGATATTTTTTCATGAAAATTCATGAAAGCGCATGAATAATACTTGAATCTCACATCTGAACTTGGAAAAGTGTGAACTTTGAAAGTTTGATATTTTTTCATGAAAATTCATGAAAGCGCATGAATAATACTTGAATCTCACATCTGAACTTGGAAAAGTGTGAACTTTGAAAGTTTGATATTTTTTCATGAAAATTCATGAAAGCGCATGAATAATACTTGAATCTCACATCTGAACTTGGAAAAGTGTGAACTTTGAAAGTTTGATATTTTTTCATGAAAATTCATGAAAGCGCATGAATAATACTTGAATCTCACATCTGAACTTGGAAAAGTGTGAACTTTGAAAGTTTGATATTTTTTCATGAAAATTCATGAAAGCGCATGAATAATACTTGAATCTCACATCTGAACTTGGAAAAGTGTGAACTTTGAAAGTTTGATATTTTTTCATGAAAATTCATGAAAGCGCATGAATAATACTTGAATCTCACATCTGAACTTGGAAAAGTGTGAACTTTGAAAGTTTGATATTTTTTCATGAAAATTCATGAAAGCGCATGAATAATACTTGAATCTCACATCTGAACTTGGAAAAGTGTGAACTTTGAAAGTTTGATATTTTTTCATGAAAATTCATGAAAGCGCATGAATAATACTTGAATCTCACATCTGAACTTGGAAAAGTGTGAATTTTGAAAGTTTGATATTTTTTCATGAAAATTCATGAAAGCGCATGAATAATACTTGAATCTCACATCTGAACTTGGAAAAGTGTGAACTTTGAAAGTTTGATATTTTTTCATGAAAATTCATGAAAGCGCATGAATAATACTTGAATCTCACATCTGAACTTGGAAAAGTGTGAACTTTGAAAGTTTGATATTTTTTCATGAAAATTCATGAAAGCGCATGAATAATACTTGAATCTCACATCTGAACTTGGAAAAGTGTGAACTTTGAAAGTTTGATATTTTTTCATGAAAATTCATGAAAGCGCATGAATAATACTTGAATCTCACATCTGAACTTGGAAAAGTGTGAACTTTGAAAGTTTGATATTTTTTCATGAAAATTCATGAAAGCGCATGAATAATACTTGAATCTCACATCTGAACTTGGAAAAGTGTGAACTTTGAAAGTTTGATATTTTTTCATGAAAATTCATGAAAGCGCATGAATAATACTTGAATCTCACATCTGAACTTGGAAAAGTGTGAACTTTGAAAGTTTGATATTTTTTCATGAAAATTCATGAAAGCGCATGAATAATACTTGAATCTCACATCTGAACTTGGAAAAGTGTGAACTTTGAAAGTTTGATATTTTTTCATGAAAATTCATGAAAGCGCATGAATAATACTTGAATCTCACATCTGAACTTGGAAAAGTGTGAACTTTGAAAGTTTGATATTTTTTCATGAAAATTCATGAAAGCGCATGAATAATACTTGAATCTCACATCTGAACTTGGAAAAGTGTGAATTTTGAAAGTTTGATATTTTTTCATGAAAATTCATGAAAGCGCATGAATAATACTTGAATCTCACATCTGAACTTGGAAAAGTGTGAACTTTGAAAGTTTGATATTTTTTCATGAAAATTCATGAAAGCGCATGAATAATACTTGAATCTCACATCTGAACTTGGAAAAGTGTGAACTTTGAAAGTTTGATATTTTTTCATGAAAATTCATGAAAGCGCATGAATAATACTTGAATCTCACATCTGAACTTGGAAAAGTGTGAACTTTGAAAGTTTGATATTTTTTCATGAAAATTCATGAAAGCGCATGAATAATACTTGAATCTCACATCTGAACTTGGAAAAGTGTGAACTTTGAAAGTTTGATATTTTTTCATGAAAATTCATGAAAGCGCATGAATAATACTTGAATCTCACATCTGAACTTGGAAAAGTGTGAACTTTGAAAGTTTGATATTTTTTCATGAAAATTCATGAAAGCGCATGAATAATACTTGAATCTCACATCTGAACTTGGAAAAGTGTGAACTTTGAAAGTTTGATATTTTTTCATGAAAATTCATGAAAGCGCATGAATAATACTTGAATCTCACATCTGAACTTGGAAAAGTGTGAACTTTGAAAGTTTGATATTTTTTCATGAAAATTCATGAAAGCGCATGAATAATACTTGAATCTCACATCTGAACTTGGAAAAGTGTGAACTTTGAAAGTTTGATATTTTTTCATGAAAATTCATGAAAGCGCATGAATAATACTTGAATCTCACATCTGAACTTGGAAAAGTGTGAACTTTGAAAGTTTGATATTTTTTCATGAAAATTCATGAAAGCGCATGAATAATACTTGAATCTCACATCTGAACTTGGAAAAGTGTGAATTTTGAAAGTTTGATATTTTTTCATGAAAATTCATGAAAGCGCATGAATAATACTTGAATCTCACATCTGAACTTGGAAAAGTGTGAACTTTGAAAGTTTGATATTTTTTCATGAAAATTCATGAAAGCGCATGAATAATACTTGAATCTCACATCTGAACTTGGAAAAGTGTGAACTTTGAAAGTTTGATATTTTTTCATGAAAATTCATGAAAGCGCATGAATAATACTTGAATCTCACATCTGAACTTGGAAAAGTGTGAACTTTGAAAGTTTGATATTTTTTCATGAAAATTCATGAAAGCGCATGAATAATACTTGAATCTCACATCTGAACTTGGAAAAGTGTGAACTTTGAAAGTTTGATATTTTTTCATGAAAATTCATGAAAGCGCATGAATAATACTTGAATCTCACATCTGAACTTGGAAAAGTGTGAACTTTGAAAGTTTGATATTTTTTCATGAAAATTCATGAAAGCGCATGAATAATACTTGAATCTCACATCTGAACTTGGAAAAGTGTGAACTTTGAAAGTTTGATATTTTTTCATGAAAATTCATGAAAGCGCATGAATAATACTTGAATCTCACATCTGAACTTGGAAAAGTGTGAATTTTGAAAGTTTGATATTTTTTCATGAAAATTCATGAAAGCGCATGAATAATACTTGAATCTCACATCTGAACTTGGAAAAGTGTGAACTTTGAAAGTTTGATATTTTTTCATGAAAATTCATGAAAGCGCATGAATAATACTTGAATCTCACATCTGAACTTGGAAAAGTGTGAATTTTGAAAGTTTGATATTTTTTCATGAAAATTCATGAAAGCGCATGAATAATACTTGAATCTCACATCTGAACTTGGAAAAGTGTGAACTTTGAAAGTTTGATATTTTTTCATGAAAATTCATGAAAGCGCATGAATAATACTTGAATCTCACATCTGAACTTGGAAAAGTGTGAACTTTGAAAGTTTGATATTTTTTCATGAAAATTCATGAAAGCGCATGAATAATACTTGAATCTCACATCTGAACTTGGAAAAGTGTGAACTTTGAAAGTTTGATATTTTTTCATGAAAATTCATGAAAGCGCATGAATAATACTTGAATCTCACATCTGAACTTGGAAAAGTGTGAACTTTGAAAGTTTGATATTTTTTCATGAAAATTCATGAAAGCGCATGAATAATACTTGAATCTCACATCTGAACTTGGAAAAGTGTGAACTTTGAAAGTTTGATATTTTTTCATGAAAATTCATGAAAGCGCATGAATAATACTTGAATCTCACATCTGAACTTGGAAAAGTGTGAATTTTGAAAGTTTGATATTTTTTCATGAAAATTCATGAAAGCGCATGAATAATACTTGAATCTCACATCTGAACTTGGAAAAGTGTGAACTTTGAAAGTTTGATATTTTTTCATGAAAATTCATGAAAGCGCATGAATAATACTTGAATCTCACATCTGAACTTGGAAAAGTGTGAACTTTGAAAGTTTGATATTTTTTCATGAAAATTCATGAAAGCGCATGAATAATACTTGAATCTCACATCTGAACTTGGAAAAGTGTGAACTTTGAAAGTTTGATATTTTTTCATGAAAATTCATGAAAGCGCATGAATAATACTTGAATCTCACATCTGAACTTGGAAAAGTGTGAACTTTGAAAGTTTGATATTTTTTCATGAAAATTCATGAAAGCGCATGAATAATACTTGAATCTCACATCTGAACTTGGAAAAGTGTGAATTTTGAAAGTTTGATATTTTTTCATGAAAATTCATGAAAGCGCATGAATAATACTTGAATCTCACATCTGAACTTGGAAAAGTGTGAACTTTGAAAGTTTGATATTTTTTCATGAAAATTCATGAAAGCGCATGAATAATACTTGAATCTCACATCTGAACTTGGAAAAGTGTGAACTTTGAAAGTTTGATATTTTTTCATGAAAATTCATGAAAGCGCATGAATAATACTTGAATCTCACATCTGAACTTGGAAAAGTGTGAACTTTGAAAGTTTGATATTTTTTCATGAAAATTCATGAAAGCGCATGAATAATACTTGAATCTCACATCTGAACTTGGAAAAGTGTGAACTTTGAAAGTTTGATATTTTTTCATGAAAATTCATGAAAGCGCATGAATAATACTTGAATCTCACATCTGAACTTGGAAAAGTGTGAATTTTGAAAGTTTGATATTTTTTCATGAAAATTCATGAAAGCGCATGAATAATACTTGAATCTCACATCTGAACTTGGAAAAGTGTGAACTTTGAAAGTTTGATATTTTTTCATGAAAATTCATGAAAGCGCATGAATAATACTTGAATCTCACATCTGAACTTGGAAAAGTGTGAACTTTGAAAGTTTGATATTTTTTCATGAAAATTCATGAAAGCGCATGAATAATACTTGAATCTCACATCTGAACTTGGAAAAGTGTGAACTTTGAAAGTTTGATATTTTTTCATGAAAATTCATGAAAGCGCATGAATAATACTTGAATCTCACATCTGAACTTGGAAAAGTGTGAACTTTGAAAGTTTGATATTTTTTCATGAAAATTCATGAAAGCGCATGAATAATACTTGAATCTCACATCTGAACTTGGAAAAGTGTGAACTTTGAAAGTTTGATATTTTTTCATGAAAATTCATGAAAGCGCATGAATAATACTTGAATCTCACATCTGAACTTGGAAAAGTGTGAATTTTGAAAGTTTGATATTTTTTCATGAAAATTCATGAAAGCGCATGAATAATACTTGAATCTCACATCTGAACTTGGAAAAGTGTGAACTTTGAAAGTTTGATATTTTTTCATGAAAATTCATGAAAGCGCATGAATAATACTTGAATCTCACATCTGAACTTGGAAAAGTGTGAACTTTGAAAGTTTGATATTTTTTCATGAAAATTCATGAAAGCGCATGAATAATACTTGAATCTCACATCTGAACTTGGAAAAGTGTGAATTTTGAAAGTTTGATATTTTTTCATGAAAATTCATGAAAGCGCATGAATAATACTTGAATCTCACATCTGAACTTGGAAAAGTGTGAACTTTGAAAGTTTGATATTTTTTCATGAAAATTCATGAAAGCGCATGAATAATACTTGAATCTCACATCTGAACTTGGAAAAGTGTGAATTTTGAAAGTTTGATATTTTTTCATGAAAATTCATGAAAGCGCATGAATAATACTTGAATCTCACATCTGAACTTGGAAAAGTGTGAACTTTGAAAGTTTGATATTTTTTCATGAAAATTCATGAAAGCGCATGAATAATACTTGAATCTCACATCTGAACTTGGAAAAGTGTGAACTTTGAAAGTTTGATATTTTTTCATGAAAATTCATGAAAGCGCATGAATAATACTTGAATCTCACATCTGAACTTGGAAAAGTGTGAACTTTGAAAGTTTGATATTTTTTCATGAAAATTCATGAAAGCGCATGAATAATACTTGAATCTCACATCTGAACTTGGAAAAGTGTGAACTTTGAAAGTTTGATATTTTTTCATGAAAATTCATGAAAGCGCATGAATAATACTTGAATCTCACATCTGAACTTGGAAAAGTGTGAACTTTGAAAGTTTGATATTTTTTCATGAAAATTCATGAAAGCGCATGAATAATACTTGAATCTCACATCTGAACTTGGAAAAGTGTGAACTTTGAAAGTTTGATATTTTTTCATGAAAATTCATGAAAGCGCATGAATAATACTTGAATCTCACATCTGAACTTGGAAAAGTGTGAACTTTGAAAGTTTGATATTTTTTCATGAAAATTCATGAAAGCGCATGAATAATACTTGAATCTCACATCTGAACTTGGAAAAGTGTGAATTTTGAAAGTTTGATATTTTTTCATGAAAATTCATGAAAGCGCATGAATAATACTTGAATCTCACATCTGAACTTGGAAAAGTGTGAACTTTGAAAGTTTGATATTTTTTCATGAAAATTCATGAAAGCGCATGAATAATACTTGAATCTCACATCTGAACTTGGAAAAGTGTGAACTTTGAAAGTTTGATATTTTTTCATGAAAATTCATGAAAGCGCATGAATAATACTTGAATCTCACATCTGAACTTGGAAAAGTGTGAATTTTGAAAGTTTGATATTTTTTCATGAAAATTCATGAAAGCGCATGAATAATACTTGAATCTCACATCTGAACTTGGAAAAGTGTGAATTTTGAAAGTTTGATATTTTTTCATGAAAATTCATGAAAGCGCATGAATAATACTTGAATCTCACATCTGAACTTGGAAAAGTGTGAACTTTGAAAGTTTGATATTTTTTCATGAAAATTCATGAAAGCGCATGAATAATACTTGAATCTCACATCTGAACTTGGAAAAGTGTGAATTTGAAAGTTTGATATTTTTTCATGAAAATTCATGAAAGCGCATGAATAATACTTGAATCTCACATCTGAACTTGGAAAAGTGTGAACTTTGAAAGTTTGATATTTTTTCATGAAAATTCATGAAAGCGCATGAATAATACTTGAATCTCACATCTGAACTTGGAAAAGTGTGAATTTTGAAAGTTTGATATTTTTTCATGAAAATTCATGAAAGCGCATGAATAATACTTGAATCTCACATCTGAACTTGGAAAAGTGTGAACTTTGAAAGTTTGATATTTTTTCATGAAAATTCATGAAAGCGCATGAATAATACTTGAATCTCACATCTGAACTTGGAAAAGTGTGAACTTTGAAAGTTTGATATTTTTTCATGAAAATTCATGAAAGCGCATGAATAATACTTGAATCTCACATCTGAACTTGGAAAAGTGTGAATTTTGAAAGTTTGATATTTTTTCATGAAAATTCATGAAAGCGCATGAATAATACTTGAATCTCACATCTGAACTTGGAAAAGTGTGAACTTTGAAAGTTTGATATTTTTTCATGAAAATTCATGAAAGCGCATGAATAATACTTGAATCTCACATCTGAACTTGGAAAAGTGTGAATTTTGAAAGTTTGATATTTTTTCATGAAAATTCATGAAAGCGCATGAATAATACTTGAATCTCACATCTGAACTTGGAAAAGTGTGAATTTTGAAAGTTTGATATTTTTTCATGAAAATTCATGAAAGCGCATGAATAATACTTGAATCTCACATCTGAACTTGGAAAAGTGTGAATTTTGAAAGTTTGATATTTTTTCATGAAAATTCATGAAAGCGCATGAATAATACTTGAATCTCACATCTGAACTTGGAAAAGTGTGAACTTTGAAAGTTTGATATTTTTTCATGAAAATTCATGAAAGCGCATGAATAATACTTGAATCTCACATCTGAACTTGGAAAAGTGTGAATTTTGAAAGTTTGATATTTTTTCATGAAAATTCATGAAAGCGCATGAATAATACTTGAATCTCACATCTGAACTTGGAAAAGTGTGAATTTTGAAAGTTTGATATTTTTTCATGAAAATTCATGAAAGCGCATGAATAATACTTGAATCTCACATCTGAACTTGGAAAAGTGTGAATTTTGAAAGTTTGATATTTTTTCATGAAAATTCATGAAAGCGCATGAATAATACTTGAATCTCACATCTGAACTTGGAAAAGTGTGAACTTTGAAAGTTTGATATTTTTTCATGAAAATTCATGAAAGCGCATGAATAATACTTGAATCTCACATCTGAACTTGGAAAAGTGTGAATTTTGAAAGTTTGATATTTTTTCATGAAAATTCATGAAAGCGCATGAATAATACTTGAATCTCACATCTGAACTTGGAAAAGTGTGAATTTTGAAAGTTTGATATTTTTTCATGAAAATTCATGAAAGCGCATGAATAATACTTGAATCTCACATCTGAACTTGGAAAAGTGTGAACTTTGAAAGTTTGATATTTTTTCATGAAAATTCATGAAAGCGCATGAATAATACTTGAATCTCACATCTGAACTTGGAAAAGTGTGAATTTTGAAAGTTTGATATTTTTTCATGAAAATTCATGAAAGCGCATGAATAATACTTGAATCTCACATCTGAACTTGGAAAAGTGTGAACTTTGAAAGTTTGATATTTTTTCATGAAAATTCATGAAAGCGCATGAATAATACTTGAATCTCACATCTGAACTTGGAAAAGTGTGAATTTTGAAAGTTTGATATTTTTTCATGAAAATTCATGAAAGCGCATGAATAATACTTGAATCTCACATCTGAACTTGGAAAAGTGTGAACTTTGAAAGTTTGATATTTTTTCATGAAAATTCATGAAAGCGCATGAATAATACTTGAATCTCACATCTGAACTTGGAAAAGTGTGAATTTGAAAGTTTGATATTTTTTCATGAAAATTCATGAAAGCGCATGAATAATACTTGAATCTCACATCTGAACTTGGAAAAGTGTGAATTTTGAAAGTTTGATATTTTTTCATGAAAATTCATGAAAGCGCATGAATAATACTTGAATCTCACATCTGAACTTGGAAAAGTGTGAACTTTGAAAGTTTGATATTTTTTCATGAAAATTCATGAAAGCGCATGAATAATACTTGAATCTCACATCTGAACTTGGAAAAGTGTGAATTTTGAAAGTTTGATATTTTTTCATGAAAATTCATGAAAGCGCATGAATAATACTTGAATCTCACATCTGAACTTGGAAAAGTGTGAATTTGAAAGTTTGATATTTTTTCATGAAAATTCATGAAAGCGCATGAATAATACTTGAATCTCACATCTGAACTTGGAAAAGTGTGAACTTTGAAAGTTTGATATTTTTTCATGAAAATTCATGAAAGCGCATGAATAATACTTGAATCTCACATCTGAACTTGGAAAAGTGTGAATTTTGAAAGTTTGATATTTTTTCATGAAAATTCATGAAAGCGCATGAATAATACTTGAATCTCACATCTGAACTTGGAAAAGTGTGAACTTTGAAAGTTTGATATTTTTTCATGAAAATTCATGAAAGCGCATGAATAATACTTGAATCTCACATCTGAACTTGGAAAAGTGTGAATTTTGAAAGTTTGATATTTTTTCATGAAAATTCATGAAAGCGCATGAATAATACTTGAATCTCACATCTGAACTTGGAAAAGTGTGAACTTTGAAAGTTTGATATTTTTTCATGAAAATTCATGAAAGCGCATGAATAATACTTGAATCTCACATCTGAACTTGGAAAAGTGTGAACTTTGAAAGTTTGATATTTTTTCATGAAAATTCATGAAAGCGCATGAATAATACTTGAATCTCACATCTGAACTTGGAAAAGTGTGAATTTTGAAAGTTTGATATTTTTTCATGAAAATTCATGAAAGCGCATGAATAATACTTGAATCTCACATCTGAACTTGGAAAAGTGTGAATTTTGAAAGTTTGATATTTTTTCATGAAAATTCATGAAAGCGCATGAATAATACTTGAATCTCACATCTGAACTTGGAAAAGTGTGAACTTTGAAAGTTTGATATTTTTTCATGAAAATTCATGAAAGCGCATGAATAATACTTGAATCTCACATCTGAACTTGGAAAAGTGTGAACTTTGAAAGTTTGATATTTTTTCATGAAAATTCATGAAAGCGCATGAATAATACTTGAATCTCACATCTGAACTTGGAAAAGTGTGAATTTTGAAAGTTTGATATTTTTTCATGAAAATTCATGAAAGCGCATGAATAATACTTGAATCTCACATCTGAACTTGGAAAAGTGTGAACTTTGAAAGTTTGATATTTTTTCATGAAAATTCATGAAAGCGCATGAATAATACTTGAATCTCACATCTGAACTTGGAAAAGTGTGAATTTTGAAAGTTTGATATTTTTTCATGAAAATTCATGAAAGCGCATGAATAATACTTGAATCTCACATCTGAACTTGGAAAAGTGTGAATTTTGAAAGTTTGATATTTTTTCATGAAAATTCATGAAAGCGCATGAATAATACTTGAATCTCACATCTGAACTTGGAAAAGTGTGAATTTTGAAAGTTTGATATTTTTTCATGAAAATTCATGAAAGCGCATGAATAATACTTGAATCTCACATCTGAACTTGGAAAAGTGTGAATTTTGAAAGTTTGATATTTTTTCATGAAAATTCATGAAAGCGCATGAATAATACTTGAATCTCACATCTGAACTTGGAAAAGTGTGAATTTTGAAAGTTTGATATTTTTTCATGAAAATTCATGAAAGCGCATGAATAATACTTGAATCTCACATCTGAACTTGGAAAAGTGTGAACTTTGAAAGTTTGATATTTTTTCATGAAAATTCATGAAAGCGCATGAATAATACTTGAATCTCACATCTGAACTTGGAAAAGTGTGAATTTTGAAAGTTTGATATTTTTTCATGAAAATTCATGAAAGCGCATGAATAATACTTGAATCTCACATCTGAACTTGGAAAAGTGTGAATTTTGAAAGTTTGATATTTTTTCATGAAAATTCATGAAAGCGCATGAATAATACTTGAATCTCACATCTGAACTTGGAAAAGTGTGAACTTTGAAAGTTTGATATTTTTTCATGAAAATTCATGAAAGCGCATGAATAATACTTGAATCTCACATCTGAACTTGGAAAAGTGTGAACTTTGAAAGTTTGATATTTTTTCATGAAAATTCATGAAAGCGCATGAATAATACTTGAATCTCACATCTGAACTTGGAAAAGTGTGAATTTTAAAGTTTGATATTTTTTCATGAAAATTCATGAAAGCGCATGAATAATACTTGAATCTCACATCTGAACTTGGAAAAGTGTGAATTTTGAAAGTTTGATATTTTTTCATGAAAATTCATGAAAGCGCATGAATAATACTTGAATCTCACATCTGAACTTGGAAAAGTGTGAACTTTGAAAGTTTGATATTTTTTCATGAAAATTCATGAAAGCGCATGAATAATACTTGAATCTCACATCTGAACTTGGAAAAGTGTGAATTTTGAAAGTTTGATATTTTTTCATGAAAATTCATGAAAGCGCATGAATAATACTTGAATCTCACATCTGAACTTGGAAAAGTGTGAACTTTGAAAGTTTGATATTTTTTCATGAAAATTCATGAAAGCGCATGAATAATACTTGAATCTCACATCTGAACTTGGAAAAGTGTGAACTTTGAAAGTTTGATATTTTTTCATGAAAATTCATGAAAGCGCATGAATAATACTTGAATCTCACATCTGAACTTGGAAAAGTGTGAACTTTGAAAGTTTGATATTTTTTCATGAAAATTCATGAAAGCGCATGAATAATACTTGAATCTCACATCTGAACTTGGAAAAGTGTGAATTTTGAAAGTTTGATATTTTTTCATGAAAATTCATGAAAGCGCATGAATAATACTTGAATCTCACATCTGAACTTGGAAAAGTGTGAATTTTGAAAGTTTGATATTTTTTCATGAAAATTCATGAAAGCGCATGAATAATACTTGAATCTCACATCTGAACTTGGAAAAGTGTGAACTTTGAAAGTTTGATATTTTTTCATGAAAATTCATGAAAGCGCATGAATAATACTTGAATCTCACATCTGAACTTGGAAAAGTGTGAATTTTGAAAGTTTGATATTTTTTCATGAAAATTCATGAAAGCGCATGAATAATACTTGAATCTCACATCTGAACTTGGAAAAGTGTGAACTTTGAAAGTTTGATATTTTTTCATGAAAATTCATGAAAGCGCATGAATAATACTTGAATCTCACATCTGAACTTGGAAAAGTGTGAATTTTGAAAGTTTGATATTTTTTCATGAAAATTCATGAAAGCGCATGAATAATACTTGAATCTCACATCTGAACTTGGAAAAGTGTGAATTTGAAAGTTTGATATTTTTTCATGAAAATTCATGAAAGCGCATGAATAATACTTGAATCTCACATCTGAACTTGGAAAAGTGTGAATTTTAAAGTTTGATATTTTTTCATGAAAATTCATGAAAGCGCATGAATAATACTTGAATCTCACATCTGAACTTGGAAAAGTGTGAACTTTGAAAGTTTGATATTTTTTCATGAAAATTCATGAAAGCGCATGAATAATACTTGAATCTCACATCTGAACTTGGAAAAGTGTGAATTTTGAAAGTTTGATATTTTTTCATGAAAATTCATGAAAGCGCATGAATAATACTTGAATCTCACATCTGAACTTGGAAAAGTGTGAATTTTGAAAGTTTGATATTTTTTCATGAAAATTCATGAAAGCGCATGAATAATACTTGAATCTCACATCTGAACTTGGAAAAGTGTGAACTTTGAAAGTTTGATATTTTTTCATGAAAATTCATGAAAGCGCATGAATAATACTTGAATCTCACATCTGAACTTGGAAAAGTGTGAATTTTGAAAGTTTGATATTTTTTCATGAAAATTCATGAAAGCGCATGAATAATACTTGAATCTCACATCTGAACTTGGAAAAGTGTGAACTTTGAAAGTTTGATATTTTTTCATGAAAATTCATGAAAGCGCATGAATAATACTTGAATCTCACATCTGAACTTGGAAAAGTGTGAACTTTGAAAGTTTGATATTTTTTCATGAAAATTCATGAAAGCGCATGAATAATACTTGAATCTCACATCTGAACTTGGAAAAGTGTGAATTTTGAAAGTTTGATATTTTTTCATGAAAATTCATGAAAGCGCATGAATAATACTTGAATCTCACATCTGAACTTGGAAAAGTGTGAACTTTGAAAGTTTGATATTTTTTCATGAAAATTCATGAAAGCGCATGAATAATACTTGAATCTCACATCTGAACTTGGAAAAGTGTGAACTTTGAAAGTTTGATATTTTTTCATGAAAATTCATGAAAGCGCATGAATAATACTTGAATCTCACATCTGAACTTGGAAAAGTGTGAATTTTGAAAGTTTGATATTTTTTCATGAAAATTCATGAAAGCGCATGAATAATACTTGAATCTCACATCTGAACTTGGAAAAGTGTGAACTTTGAAAGTTTGATATTTTTTCATGAAAATTCATGAAAGCGCATGAATAATACTTGAATCTCACATCTGAACTTGGAAAAGTGTGAACTTTGAAAGTTTGATATTTTTTCATGAAAATTCATGAAAGCGCATGAATAATACTTGAATCTCACATCTGAACTTGGAAAAGTGTGAATTTTAAAGTTTGATATTTTTTCATGAAAATTCATGAAAGCGCATGAATAATACTTGAATCTCACATCTGAACTTGGAAAAGTGTGAACTTTGAAAGTTTGATATTTTTTCATGAAAATTCATGAAAGCGCATGAATAATACTTGAATCTCACATCTGAACTTGGAAAAGTGTGAATTTTGAAAGTTTGATATTTTTTCATGAAAATTCATGAAAGCGCATGAATAATACTTGAATCTCACATCTGAACTTGGAAAAGTGTGAATTTTAAAGTTTGATATTTTTTCATGAAAATTCATGAAAGCGCATGAATAATACTTGAATCTCACATCTGAACTTGGAAAAGTGTGAACTTTGAAAGTTTGATATTTTTTCATGAAAATTCATGAAAGCGCATGAATAATACTTGAATCTCACATCTGAACTTGGAAAAGTGTGAATTTTGAAAGTTTGATATTTTTTCATGAAAATTCATGAAAGCGCATGAATAATACTTGAATCTCACATCTGAACTTGGAAAAGTGTGAACTTTGAAAGTTTGATATTTTTTCATGAAAATTCATGAAAGCGCATGAATAATACTTGAATCTCACATCTGAACTTGGAAAAGTGTGAATTTTGAAAGTTTGATATTTTTTCATGAAAATTCATGAAAGCGCATGAATAATACTTGAATCTCACATCTGAACTTGGAAAAGTGTGAACTTTGAAAGTTTGATATTTTTTCATGAAAATTCATGAAAGCGCATGAATAATACTTGAATCTCACATCTGAACTTGGAAAAGTGTGAATTTTGAAAGTTTGATATTTTTTCATGAAAATTCATGAAAGCGCATGAATAATACTTGAATCTCACATCTGAACTTGGAAAAGTGTGAATTTTGAAAGTTTGATATTTTTTCATGAAAATTCATGAAAGCGCATGAATAATACTTGAATCTCACATCTGAACTTGGAAAAGTGTGAATTTTGAAAGTTTGATATTTTTTCATGAAAATTCATGAAAGCGCATGAATAATACTTGAATCTCACATCTGAACTTGGAAAAGTGTGAATTTTGAAAGTTTGATATTTTTTCATGAAAATTCATGAAAGCGCATGAATAATACTTGAATCTCACATCTGAACTTGGAAAAGTGTGAATTTTGAAAGTTTGATATTTTTTCATGAAAATTCATGAAAGCGCATGAATAATACTTGAATCTCACATCTGAACTTGGAAAAGTGTGAATTTTGAAAGTTTGATATTTTTTCATGAAAATTCATGAAAGCGCATGAATAATACTTGAATCTCACATCTGAACTTGGAAAAGTGTGAATTTTGAAAGTTTGATATTTTTTCATGAAAATTCATGAAAGCGCATGAATAATACTTGAATCTCACATCTGAACTTGGAAAAGTGTGAATTTGAAAGTTTGATATTTTTTCATGAAAATTCATGAAAGCGCATGAATAATACTTGAATCTCACATCTGAACTTGGAAAAGTGTGAATTTTGAAAGTTTGATATTTTTTCATGAAAATTCATGAAAGCGCATGAATAATACTTGAATCTCACATCTGAACTTGGAAAAGTGTGAACTTTGAAAGTTTGATATTTTTTCATGAAAATTCATGAAAGCGCATGAATAATACTTGAATCTCACATCTGAACTTGGAAAAGTGTGAATTTTGAAAGTTTGATATTTTTTCATGAAAATTCATGAAAGCGCATGAATAATACTTGAATCTCACATCTGAACTTGGAAAAGTGTGAATTTTGAAAGTTTGATATTTTTTCATGAAAATTCATGAAAGCGCATGAATAATACTTGAATCTCACATCTGAACTTGGAAAAGTGTGAACTTTGAAAGTTTGATATTTTTTCATGAAAATTCATGAAAGCGCATGAATAATACTTGAATCTCACATCTGAACTTGGAAAAGTGTGAATTTGAAAGTTTGATATTTTTTCATGAAAATTCATGAAAGCGCATGAATAATACTTGAATCTCACATCTGAACTTGGAAAAGTGTGAACTTTGAAAGTTTGATATTTTTTCATGAAAATTCATGAAAGCGCATGAATAATACTTGAATCTCACATCTGAACTTGGAAAAGTGTGAATTTTGAAAGTTTGATATTTTTTCATGAAAATTCATGAAAGCGCATGAATAATACTTGAATCTCACATCTGAACTTGGAAAAGTGTGAATTTTGAAAGTTTGATATTTTTTCATGAAAATTCATGAAAGCGCATGAATAATACTTGAATCTCACATCTGAACTTGGAAAAGTGTGAACTTTGAAAGTTTGATATTTTTTCATGAAAATTCATGAAAGCGCATGAATAATACTTGAATCTCACATCTGAACTTGGAAAAGTGTGAATTTTGAAAGTTTGATATTTTTTCATGAAAATTCATGAAAGCGCATGAATAATACTTGAATCTCACATCTGAACTTGGAAAAGTGTGAATTTTGAAAGTTTGATATTTTTTCATGAAAATTCATGAAAGCGCATGAATAATACTTGAATCTCACATCTGAACTTGGAAAAGTGTGAACTTTGAAAGTTTGATATTTTTTCATGAAAATTCATGAAAGCGCATGAATAATACTTGAATCTCACATCTGAACTTGGAAAAGTGTGAATTTTGAAAGTTTGATATTTTTTCATGAAAATTCATGAAAGCGCATGAATAATACTTGAATCTCACATCTGAACTTGGAAAAGTGTGAATTTTGAAAGTTTGATATTTTTTCATGAAAATTCATGAAAGCGCATGAATAATACTTGAATCTCACATCTGAACTTGGAAAAGTGTGAATTTTGAAAGTTTGATATTTTTTCATGAAAATTCATGAAAGCGCATGAATAATACTTGAATCTCACATCTGAACTTGGAAAAGTGTGAACTTTGAAAGTTTGATATTTTTTCATGAAAATTCATGAAAGCGCATGAATAATACTTGAATCTCACATCTGAACTTGGAAAAGTGTGAATTTTTAAAGTTTGATATTTTTTCATGAAAATTCATGAAAGCGCATGAATAATACTTGAATCTCACATCTGAACTTGGAAAAGTGTGAATTTTGAAAGTTTGATATTTTTTCATGAAAATTCATGAAAGCGCATGAATAATACTTGAATCTCACATCTGAACTTGGAAAAGTGTGAATTTTGAAAGTTTGATATTTTTTCATGAAAATTCATGAAAGCGCATGAATAATACTTGAATCTCACATCTGAACTTGGAAAAGTGTGAATTTTGAAAGTTTGATATTTTTTCATGAAAATTCATGAAAGCGCATGAATAATACTTGAATCTCACATCTGAACTTGGAAAAGTGTGAACTTTGAAAGTTTGATATTTTTTCATGAAAATTCATGAAAGCGCATGAATAATACTTGAATCTCACATCTGAACTTGGAAAAGTGTGAATTTTGAAAGTTTGATATTTTTTCATGAAAATTCATGAAAGCGCATGAATAATACTTGAATCTCACATCTGAACTTGGAAAAGTGTGAACTTTGAAAGTTTGATATTTTTTCATGAAAATTCATGAAAGCGCATGAATAATACTTGAATCTCACATCTGAACTTGGAAAAGTGTGAATTTTGAAAGTTTGATATTTTTTCATGAAAATTCATGAAAGCGCATGAATAATACTTGAATCTCACATCTGAACTTGGAAAAGTGTGAACTTTGAAAGTTTGATATTTTTTCATGAAAATTCATGAAAGCGCATGAATAATACTTGAATCTCACATCTGAACTTGGAAAAGTGTGAATTTTGAAAGTTTGATATTTTTTCATGAAAATTCATGAAAGCGCATGAATAATACTTGAATCTCACATCTGAACTTGGAAAAGTGTGAACTTTGAAAGTTTGATATTTTTTCATGAAAATTCATGAAAGCGCATGAATAATACTTGAATCTCACATCTGAACTTGGAAAAGTGTGAATTTTGAAAGTTTGATATTTTTTCATGAAAATTCATGAAAGCGCATGAATAATACTTGAATCTCACATCTGAACTTGGAAAAGTGTGAACTTTGAAAGTTTGATATTTTTTCATGAAAATTCATGAAAGCGCATGAATAATACTTGAATCTCACATCTGAACTTGGAAAAGTGTGAACTTTGAAAGTTTGATATTTTTTCATGAAAATTCATGAAAGCGCATGAATAATACTTGAATCTCACATCTGAACTTGGAAAAGTGTGAATTTTGAAAGTTTGATATTTTTTCATGAAAATTCATGAAAGCGCATGAATAATACTTGAATCTCACATCTGAACTTGGAAAAGTGTGAACTTTGAAAGTTTGATATTTTTTCATGAAAATTCATGAAAGCGCATGAATAATACTTGAATCTCACATCTGAACTTGGAAAAGTGTGAATTTTGAAAGTTTGATATTTTTTCATGAAAATTCATGAAAGCGCATGAATAATACTTGAATCTCACATCTGAACTTGGAAAAGTGTGAACTTTGAAAGTTTGATATTTTTTCATGAAAATTCATGAAAGCGCATGAATAATACTTGAATCTCACATCTGAACTTGGAAAAGTGTGAATTTTGAAAGTTTGATATTTTTTCATGAAAATTCATGAAAGCGCATGAATAATACTTGAATCTCACATCTGAACTTGGAAAAGTGTGAATTTTGAAAGTTTGATATTTTTTCATGAAAATTCATGAAAGCGCATGAATAATACTTGAATCTCACATCTGAACTTGGAAAAGTGTGAACTTTGAAAGTTTGATATTTTTTCATGAAAATTCATGAAAGCGCATGAATAATACTTGAATCTCACATCTGAACTTGGAAAAGTGTGAATTTTTAAAGTTTGATATTTTTTCATGAAAATTCATGAAAGCGCATGAATAATACTTGAATCTCACATCTGAACTTGGAAAAGTGTGAACTTTGAAAGTTTGATATTTTTTCATGAAAATTCATGAAAGCGCATGAATAATACTTGAATCTCACATCTGAACTTGGAAAAGTGTGAATTTTGAAAGTTTGATATTTTTTCATGAAAATTCATGAAAGCGCATGAATAATACTTGAATCTCACATCTGAACTTGGAAAAGTGTGAATTTTGAAAGTTTGATATTTTTTCATGAAAATTCATGAAAGCGCATGAATAATACTTGAATCTCACATCTGAACTTGGAAAAGTGTGAATTTTGAAAGTTTGATATTTTTTCATGAAAATTCATGAAAGCGCATGAATAATACTTGAATCTCACATCTGAACTTGGAAAAGTGTGAACTTTGAAAGTTTGATATTTTTTCATGAAAATTCATGAAAGCGCATGAATAATACTTGAATCTCACATCTGAACTTGGAAAAGTGTGAATTTTGAAAGTTTGATATTTTTTCATGAAAATTCATGAAAGCGCATGAATAATACTTGAATCTCACATCTGAACTTGGAAAAGTGTGAATTTTGAAAGTTTGATATTTTTTCATGAAAATTCATGAAAGCGCATGAATAATACTTGAATCTCACATCTGAACTTGGAAAAGTGTGAATTTGAAAGTTTGATATTTTTTCATGAAAATTCATGAAAGCGCATGAATAATACTTGAATCTCACATCTGAACTTGGAAAAGTGTGAACTTTGAAAGTTTGATATTTTTTCATGAAAATTCATGAAAGCGCATGAATAATACTTGAATCTCACATCTGAACTTGGAAAAGTGTGAATTTTGAAAGTTTGATATTTTTTCATGAAAATTCATGAAAGCGCATGAATAATACTTGAATCTCACATCTGAACTTGGAAAAGTGTGAACTTTGAAAGTTTGATATTTTTTCATGAAAATTCATGAAAGCGCATGAATAATACTTGAATCTCACATCTGAACTTGGAAAAGTGTGAATTTTGAAAGTTTGATATTTTTTCATGAAAATTCATGAAAGCGCATGAATAATACTTGAATCTCACATCTGAACTTGGAAAAGTGTGAACTTTGAAAGTTTGATATTTTTTCATGAAAATTCATGAAAGCGCATGAATAATACTTGAATCTCACATCTGAACTTGGAAAAGTGTGAATTTTGAAAGTTTGATATTTTTTCATGAAAATTCATGAAAGCGCATGAATAATACTTGAATCTCACATCTGAACTTGGAAAAGTGTGAACTTTGAAAGTTTGATATTTTTTCATGAAAATTCATGAAAGCGCATGAATAATACTTGAATCTCACATCTGAACTTGGAAAAGTGTGAACTTTGAAAGTTTGATATTTTTTCATGAAAATTCATGAAAGCGCATGAATAATACTTGAATCTCACATCTGAACTTGGAAAAGTGTGAATTTTGAAAGTTTGATATTTTTTCATGAAAATTCATGAAAGCGCATGAATAATACTTGAATCTCACATCTGAACTTGGAAAAGTGTGAACTTTGAAAGTTTGATATTTTTTCATGAAAATTCATGAAAGCGCATGAATAATACTTGAATCTCACATCTGAACTTGGAAAAGTGTGAATTTTGAAAGTTTGATATTTTTTCATGAAAATTCATGAAAGCGCATGAATAATACTTGAATCTCACATCTGAACTTGGAAAAGTGTGAACTTTGAAAGTTTGATATTTTTTCATGAAAATTCATGAAAGCGCATGAATAATACTTGAATCTCACATCTGAACTTGGAAAAGTGTGAACTTTTAAAGTTTGATATTTTTTCATGAAAATTCATGAAAGCGCATGAATAATACTTGAATCTCACATCTGAACTTGGAAAAGTGTGAACTTTGAAAGTTTGATATTTTTTCATGAAAATTCATGAAAGCGCATGAATAATACTTGAATCTCACATCTGAACTTGGAAAAGTGTGAATTTTGAAAGTTTGATATTTTTTCATGAAAATTCATGAAAGCGCATGAATAATACTTGAATCTCACATCTGAACTTGGAAAAGTGTGAACTTTGAAAGTTTGATATTTTTTCATGAAAATTCATGAAAGCGCATGAATAATACTTGAATCTCACATCTGAACTTGGAAAAGTGTGAACTTTGAAAGTTTGATATTTTTTCATGAAAATTCATGAAAGCGCATGAATAATACTTGAATCTCACATCTGAACTTGGAAAAGTGTGAATTTTGAAAGTTTGATATTTTTTCATGAAAATTCATGAAAGCGCATGAATAATACTTGAATCTCACATCTGAACTTGGAAAAGTGTGAACTTTGAAAGTTTGATATTTTTTCATGAAAATTCATGAAAGCGCATGAATAATACTTGAATCTCACATCTGAACTTGGAAAAGTGTGAATTTTGAAAGTTTGATATTTTTTCATGAAAATTCATGAAAGCGCATGAATAATACTTGAATCTCACATCTGAACTTGGAAAAGTGTGAATTTTGAAAGTTTGATATTTTTTCATGAAAATTCATGAAAGCGCATGAATAATACTTGAATCTCACATCTGAACTTGGAAAAGTGTGAATTTTGAAAGTTTGATATTTTTTCATGAAAATTCATGAAAGCGCATGAATAATACTTGAATCTCACATCTGAACTTGGAAAAGTGTGAACTTTGAAAGTTTGATATTTTTTCATGAAAATTCATGAAAGCGCATGAATAATACTTGAATCTCACATCTGAACTTGGAAAAGTGTGAATTTTGAAAGTTTGATATTTTTTCATGAAAATTCATGAAAGCGCATGAATAATACTTGAATCTCACATCTGAACTTGGAAAAGTGTGAATTTTGAAAGTTTGATATTTTTTCATGAAAATTCATGAAAGCGCATGAATAATACTTGAATCTCACATCTGAACTTGGAAAAGTGTGAATTTTAAAGTTTGATATTTTTTCATGAAAATTCATGAAAGCGCATGAATAATACTTGAATCTCACATCTGAACTTGGAAAAGTGTGAACTTTGAAAGTTTGATATTTTTTCATGAAAATTCATGAAAGCGCATGAATAATACTTGAATCTCACATCTGAACTTGGAAAAGTGTGAATTTTGAAAGTTTGATATTTTTTCATGAAAATTCATGAAAGCGCATGAATAATACTTGAATCTCACATCTGAACTTGGAAAAGTGTGAACTTTGAAAGTTTGATATTTTTTCATGAAAATTCATGAAAGCGCATGAATAATACTTGAATCTCACATCTGAACTTGGAAAAGTGTGAACTTTGAAAGTTTGATATTTTTTCATGAAAATTCATGAAAGCGCATGAATAATACTTGAATCTCACATCTGAACTTGGAAAAGTGTGAATTTTGAAAGTTTGATATTTTTTCATGAAAATTCATGAAAGCGCATGAATAATACTTGAATCTCACATCTGAACTTGGAAAAGTGTGAATTTTGAAAGTTTGATATTTTTTCATGAAAATTCATGAAAGCGCATGAATAATACTTGAATCTCACATCTGAACTTGGAAAAGTGTGAACTTTGAAAGTTTGATATTTTTTCATGAAAATTCATGAAAGCGCATGAATAATACTTGAATCTCACATCTGAACTTGGAAAAGTGTGAACTTTGAAAGTTTGATATTTTTTCATGAAAATTCATGAAAGCGCATGAATAATACTTGAATCTCACATCTGAACTTGGAAAAGTGTGAACTTTGAAAGTTTGATATTTTTTCATGAAAATTCATGAAAGCGCATGAATAATACTTGAATCTCACATCTGAACTTGGAAAAGTGTGAACTTTGAAAGTTTGATATTTTTTCATGAAAATTCATGAAAGCGCATGAATAATACTTGAATCTCACATCTGAACTTGGAAAAGTGTGAACTTTGAAAGTTTGATATTTTTTCATGAAAATTCATGAAAGCGCATGAATAATACTTGAATCTCACATCTGAACTTGGAAAAGTGTGAATTTTGAAAGTTTGATATTTTTTCATGAAAATTCATGAAAGCGCATGAATAATACTTGAATCTCACATCTGAACTTGGAAAAGTGTGAACTTTGAAAGTTTGATATTTTTTCATGAAAATTCATGAAAGCGCATGAATAATACTTGAATCTCACATCTGAACTTGGAAAAGTGTGAACTTTGAAAGTTTGATATTTTTTCATGAAAATTCATGAAAGCGCATGAATAATACTTGAATCTCACATCTGAACTTGGAAAAGTGTGAACTTTGAAAGTTTGATATTTTTTCATGAAAATTCATGAAAGCGCATGAATAATACTTGAATCTCACATCTGAACTTGGAAAAGTGTGAACTTTGAAAGTTTGATATTTTTTCATGAAAATTCATGAAAGCGCATGAATAATACTTGAATCTCACATCTGAACTTGGAAAAGTGTGAATTTTGAAAGTTTGATATTTTTTCATGAAAATTCATGAAAGCGCATGAATAATACTTGAATCTCACATCTGAACTTGGAAAAGTGTGAACTTTGAAAGTTTGATATTTTTTCATGAAAATTCATGAAAGCGCATGAATAATACTTGAATCTCACATCTGAACTTGGAAAAGTGTGAACTTTGAAAGTTTGATATTTTTTCATGAAAATTCATGAAAGCGCATGAATAATACTTGAATCTCACATCTGAACTTGGAAAAGTGTGAATTTTGAAAGTTTGATATTTTTTCATGAAAATTCATGAAAGCGCATGAATAATACTTGAATCTCACATCTGAACTTGGAAAAGTGTGAACTTTGAAAGTTTGATATTTTTTCATGAAAATTCATGAAAGCGCATGAATAATACTTGAATCTCACATCTGAACTTGGAAAAGTGTGAACTTTGAAAGTTTGATATTTTTTCATGAAAATTCATGAAAGCGCATGAATAATACTTGAATCTCACATCTGAACTTGGAAAAGTGTGAACTTTGAAAGTTTGATATTTTTTCATGAAAATTCATGAAAGCGCATGAATAATACTTGAATCTCACATCTGAACTTGGAAAAGTGTGAACTTTGAAAGTTTGATATTTTTTCATGAAAATTCATGAAAGCGCATGAATAATACTTGAATCTCACATCTGAACTTGGAAAAGTGTGAATTTTGAAAGTTTGATATTTTTTCATGAAAATTCATGAAAGCGCATGAATAATACTTGAATCTCACATCTGAACTTGGAAAAGTGTGAACTTTGAAAGTTTGATATTTTTTCATGAAAATTCATGAAAGCGCATGAATAATACTTGAATCTCACATCTGAACTTGGAAAAGTGTGAACTTTGAAAGTTTGATATTTTTTCATGAAAATTCATGAAAGCGCATGAATAATACTTGAATCTCACATCTGAACTTGGAAAAGTGTGAATTTTGAAAGTTTGATATTTTTTCATGAAAATTCATGAAAGCGCATGAATAATACTTGAATCTCACATCTGAACTTGGAAAAGTGTGAACTTTGAAAGTTTGATATTTTTTCATGAAAATTCATGAAAGCGCATGAATAATACTTGAATCTCACATCTGAACTTGGAAAAGTGTGAACTTTGAAAGTTTGATATTTTTTCATGAAAATTCATGAAAGCGCATGAATAATACTTGAATCTCACATCTGAACTTGGAAAAGTGTGAACTTTGAAAGTTTGATATTTTTTCATGAAAATTCATGAAAGCGCATGAATAATACTTGAATCTCACATCTGAACTTGGAAAAGTGTGAACTTTGAAAGTTTGATATTTTTTCATGAAAATTCATGAAAGCGCATGAATAATACTTGAATCTCACATCTGAACTTGGAAAAGTGTGAATTTTGAAAGTTTGATATTTTTTCATGAAAATTCATGAAAGCGCATGAATAATACTTGAATCTCACATCTGAACTTGGAAAAGTGTGAACTTTGAAAGTTTGATATTTTTTCATGAAAATTCATGAAAGCGCATGAATAATACTTGAATCTCACATCTGAACTTGGAAAAGTGTGAACTTTGAAAGTTTGATATTTTTTCATGAAAATTCATGAAAGCGCATGAATAATACTTGAATCTCACATCTGAACTTGGAAAAGTGTGAACTTTGAAAGTTTGATATTTTTTCATGAAAATTCATGAAAGCGCATGAATAATACTTGAATCTCACATCTGAACTTGGAAAAGTGTGAACTTTGAAAGTTTGATATTTTTTCATGAAAATTCATGAAAGCGCATGAATAATACTTGAATCTCACATCTGAACTTGGAAAAGTGTGAACTTTGAAAGTTTGATATTTTTTCATGAAAATTCATGAAAGCGCATGAATAATACTTGAATCTCACATCTGAACTTGGAAAAGTGTGAATTTTGAAAGTTTGATATTTTTTCATGAAAATTCATGAAAGCGCATGAATAATACTTGAATCTCACATCTGAACTTGGAAAAGTGTGAATTTTGAAAGTTTGATATTTTTTCATGAAAATTCATGAAAGCGCATGAATAATACTTGAATCTCACATCTGAACTTGGAAAAGTGTGAACTTTGAAAGTTTGATATTTTTTCATGAAAATTCATGAAAGCGCATGAATAATACTTGAATCTCACATCTGAACTTGGAAAAGTGTGAACTTTGAAAGTTTGATATTTTTTCATGAAAATTCATGAAAGCGCATGAATAATACTTGAATCTCACATCTGAACTTGGAAAAGTGTGAACTTTGAAAGTTTGATATTTTTTCATGAAAATTCATGAAAGCGCATGAATAATACTTGAATCTCACATCTGAACTTGGAAAAGTGTGAACTTTGAAAGTTTGATATTTTTTCATGAAAATTCATGAAAGCGCATGAATAATACTTGAATCTCACATCTGAACTTGGAAAAGTGTGAACTTTGAAAGTTTGATATTTTTTCATGAAAATTCATGAAAGCGCATGAATAATACTTGAATCTCACATCTGAACTTGGAAAAGTGTGAACTTTGAAAGTTTGATATTTTTTCATGAAAATTCATGAAAGCGCATGAATAATACTTGAATCTCACATCTGAACTTGGAAAAGTGTGAATTTTGAAAGTTTGATATTTTTTCATGAAAATTCATGAAAGCGCATGAATAATACTTGAATCTCACATCTGAACTTGGAAAAGTGTGAATTTTGAAAGTTTGATATTTTTTCATGAAAATTCATGAAAGCGCATGAATAATACTTGAATCTCACATCTGAACTTGGAAAAGTGTGAATTTTGAAAGTTTGATATTTTTTCATGAAAATTCATGAAAGCGCATGAATAATACTTGAATCTCACATCTGAACTTGGAAAAGTGTGAACTTTGAAAGTTTGATATTTTTTCATGAAAATTCATGAAAGCGCATGAATAATACTTGAATCTCACATCTGAACTTGGAAAAGTGTGAATTTTGAAAGTTTGATATTTTTTCATGAAAATTCATGAAAGCGCATGAATAATACTTGAATCTCACATCTGAACTTGGAAAAGTGTGAACTTTGAAAGTTTGATATTTTTTCATGAAAATTCATGAAAGCGCATGAATAATACTTGAATCTCACATCTGAACTTGGAAAAGTGTGAACTTTGAAAGTTTGATATTTTTTCATGAAAATTCATGAAAGCGCATGAATAATACTTGAATCTCACATCTGAACTTGGAAAAGTGTGAACTTTGAAAGTTTGATATTTTTTCATGAAAATTCATGAAAGCGCATGAATAATACTTGAATCTCACATCTGAACTTGGAAAAGTGTGAACTTTGAAAGTTTGATATTTTTTCATGAAAATTCATGAAAGCGCATGAATAATACTTGAATCTCACATCTGAACTTGGAAAAGTGTGAATTTTAAAGTTTGATATTTTTTCATGAAAATTCATGAAAGCGCATGAATAATACTTGAATCTCACATCTGAACTTGGAAAAGTGTGAACTTTGAAAGTTTGATATTTTTTCATGAAAATTCATGAAAGCGCATGAATAATACTTGAATCTCACATCTGAACTTGGAAAAGTGTGAATTTTGAAAGTTTGATATTTTTTCATGAAAATTCATGAAAGCGCATGAATAATACTTGAATCTCACATCTGAACTTGGAAAAGTGTGAACTTTGAAAGTTTGATATTTTTTCATGAAAATTCATGAAAGCGCATGAATAATACTTGAATCTCACATCTGAACTTGGAAAAGTGTGAACTTTGAAAGTTTGATATTTTTTCATGAAAATTCATGAAAGCGCATGAATAATACTTGAATCTCACATCTGAACTTGGAAAAGTGTGAACTTTGAAAGTTTGATATTTTTTCATGAAAATTCATGAAAGCGCATGAATAATACTTGAATCTCACATCTGAACTTGGAAAAGTGTGAACTTTGAAAGTTTGATATTTTTTCATGAAAATTCATGAAAGCGCATGAATAATACTTGAATCTCACATCTGAACTTGGAAAAGTGTGAACTTTGAAAGTTTGATATTTTTTCATGAAAATTCATGAAAGCGCATGAATAATACTTGAATCTCACATCTGAACTTGGAAAAGTGTGAACTTTGAAAGTTTGATATTTTTTCATGAAAATTCATGAAAGCGCATGAATAATACTTGAATCTCACATCTGAACTTGGAAAAGTGTGAACTTTGAAAGTTTGATATTTTTTCATGAAAATTCATGAAAGCGCATGAATAATACTTGAATCTCACATCTGAACTTGGAAAAGTGTGAACTTTGAAAGTTTGATATTTTTTCATGAAAATTCATGAAAGCGCATGAATAATACTTGAATCTCACATCTGAACTTGGAAAAGTGTGAACTTTGAAAGTTTGATATTTTTTCATGAAAATTCATGAAAGCGCATGAATAATACTTGAATCTCACATCTGAACTTGGAAAAGTGTGAACTTTGAAAGTTTGATATTTTTTCATGAAAATTCATGAAAGCGCATGAATAATACTTGAATCTCACATCTGAACTTGGAAAAGTGTGAATTTTGAAAGTTTGATATTTTTTCATGAAAATTCATGAAAGCGCATGAATAATACTTGAATCTCACATCTGAACTTGGAAAAGTGTGAACTTTGAAAGTTTGATATTTTTTCATGAAAATTCATGAAAGCGCATGAATAATACTTGAATCTCACATCTGAACTTGGAAAAGTGTGAACTTTGAAAGTTTGATATTTTTTCATGAAAATTCATGAAAGCGCATGAATAATACTTGAATCTCACATCTGAACTTGGAAAAGTGTGAACTTTGAAAGTTTGATATTTTTTCATGAAAATTCATGAAAGCGCATGAATAATACTTGAATCTCACATCTGAACTTGGAAAAGTGTGAACTTTGAAAGTTTGATATTTTTTCATGAAAATTCATGAAAGCGCATGAATAATACTTGAATCTCACATCTGAACTTGGAAAAGTGTGAATTTTGAAAGTTTGATATTTTTTCATGAAAATTCATGAAAGCGCATGAATAATACTTGAATCTCACATCTGAACTTGGAAAAGTGTGAACTTTGAAAGTTTGATATTTTTTCATGAAAATTCATGAAAGCGCATGAATAATACTTGAATCTCACATCTGAACTTGGAAAAGTGTGAACTTTGAAAGTTTGATATTTTTTCATGAAAATTCATGAAAGCGCATGAATAATACTTGAATCTCACATCTGAACTTGGAAAAGTGTGAACTTTGAAAGTTTGATATTTTTTCATGAAAATTCATGAAAGCGCATGAATAATACTTGAATCTCACATCTGAACTTGGAAAAGTGTGAATTTTGAAAGTTTGATATTTTTTCATGAAAATTCATGAAAGCGCATGAATAATACTTGAATCTCACATCTGAACTTGGAAAAGTGTGAATTTTGAAAGTTTGATATTTTTTCATGAAAATTCATGAAAGCGCATGAATAATACTTGAATCTCACATCTGAACTTGGAAAAGTGTGAACTTTGAAAGTTTGATATTTTTTCATGAAAATTCATGAAAGCGCATGAATAATACTTGAATCTCACATCTGAACTTGGAAAAGTGTGAATTTTGAAAGTTTGATATTTTTTCATGAAAATTCATGAAAGCGCATGAATAATACTTGAATCTCACATCTGAACTTGGAAAAGTGTGAACTTTGAAAGTTTGATATTTTTTCATGAAAATTCATGAAAGCGCATGAATAATACTTGAATCTCACATCTGAACTTGGAAAAGTGTGAACTTTGAAAGTTTGATATTTTTTCATGAAAATTCATGAAAGCGCATGAATAATACTTGAATCTCACATCTGAACTTGGAAAAGTGTGAATTTTGAAAGTTTGATATTTTTTCATGAAAATTCATGAAAGCGCATGAATAATACTTGAATCTCACATCTGAACTTGGAAAAGTGTGAACTTTGAAAGTTTGATATTTTTTCATGAAAATTCATGAAAGCGCATGAATAATACTTGAATCTCACATCTGAACTTGGAAAAGTGTGAACTTTGAAAGTTTGATATTTTTTCATGAAAATTCATGAAAGCGCATGAATAATACTTGAATCTCACATCTGAACTTGGAAAAGTGTGAATTTTGAAAGTTTGATATTTTTTCATGAAAATTCATGAAAGCGCATGAATAATACTTGAATCTCACATCTGAACTTGGAAAAGTGTGAATTTTTAAAGTTTGATATTTTTTCATGAAAATTCATGAAAGCGCATGAATAATACTTGAATCTCACATCTGAACTTGGAAAAGTGTGAACTTTGAAAGTTTGATATTTTTTCATGAAAATTCATGAAAGCGCATGAATAATACTTGAATCTCACATCTGAACTTGGAAAAGTGTGAATTTTGAAAGTTTGATATTTTTTCATGAAAATTCATGAAAGCGCATGAATAATACTTGAATCTCACATCTGAACTTGGAAAAGTGTGAACTTTGAAAGTTTGATATTTTTTCATGAAAATTCATGAAAGCGCATGAATAATACTTGAATCTCACATCTGAACTTGGAAAAGTGTGAACTTTGAAAGTTTGATATTTTTTCATGAAAATTCATGAAAGCGCATGAATAATACTTGAATCTCACATCTGAACTTGGAAAAGTGTGAATTTTGAAAGTTTGATATTTTTTCATGAAAATTCATGAAAGCGCATGAATAATACTTGAATCTCACATCTGAACTTGGAAAAGTGTGAACTTTGAAAGTTTGATATTTTTTCATGAAAATTCATGAAAGCGCATGAATAATACTTGAATCTCACATCTGAACTTGGAAAAGTGTGAACTTTGAAAGTTTGATATTTTTTCATGAAAATTCATGAAAGCGCATGAATAATACTTGAATCTCACATCTGAACTTGGAAAAGTGTGAATTTTGAAAGTTTGATATTTTTTCATGAAAATTCATGAAAGCGCATGAATAATACTTGAATCTCACATCTGAACTTGGAAAAGTGTGAACTTTGAAAGTTTGATATTTTTTCATGAAAATTCATGAAAGCGCATGAATAATACTTGAATCTCACATCTGAACTTGGAAAAGTGTGAATTTTGAAAGTTTGATATTTTTTCATGAAAATTCATGAAAGCGCATGAATAATACTTGAATCTCACATCTGAACTTGGAAAAGTGTGAACTTTGAAAGTTTGATATTTTTTCATGAAAATTCATGAAAGCGCATGAATAATACTTGAATCTCACATCTGAACTTGGAAAAGTGTGAACTTTTGAAAGTTTGATATTTTTTCATGAAAATTCATGAAAGCGCATGAATAATACTTGAATCTCACATCTGAACTTGGAAAAGTGTGAATTTTGAAAGTTTGATATTTTTTCATGAAAATTCATGAAAGCGCATGAATAATACTTGAATCTCACATCTGAACTTGGAAAAGTGTGAACTTTGAAAGTTTGATATTTTTTCATGAAAATTCATGAAAGCGCATGAATAATACTTGAATCTCACATCTGAACTTGGAAAAGTGTGAACTTTGAAAGTTTGATATTTTTTCATGAAAATTCATGAAAGCGCATGAATAATACTTGAATCTCACATCTGAACTTGGAAAAGTGTGAACTTTGAAAGTTTGATATTTTTTCATGAAAATTCATGAAAGCGCATGAATAATACTTGAATCTCACATCTGAACTTGGAAAAGTGTGAACTTTGAAAGTTTGATATTTTTTCATGAAAATTCATGAAAGCGCATGAATAATACTTGAATCTCACATCTGAACTTGGAAAAGTGTGAATTTTGAAAGTTTGATATTTTTTCATGAAAATTCATGAAAGCGCATGAATAATACTTGAATCTCACATCTGAACTTGGAAAAGTGTGAACTTTGAAAGTTTGATATTTTTTCATGAAAATTCATGAAAGCGCATGAATAATACTTGAATCTCACATCTGAACTTGGAAAAGTGTGAATTTTGAAAGTTTGATATTTTTTCATGAAAATTCATGAAAGCGCATGAATAATACTTGAATCTCACATCTGAACTTGGAAAAGTGTGAATTTTGAAAGTTTGATATTTTTTCATGAAAATTCATGAAAGCGCATGAATAATACTTGAATCTCACATCTGAACTTGGAAAAGTGTGAATTTTTAAAGTTTGATATTTTTTCATGAAAATTCATGAAAGCGCATGAATAATACTTGAATCTCACATCTGAACTTGGAAAAGTGTGAACTTTGAAAGTTTGATATTTTTTCATGAAAATTCATGAAAGCGCATGAATAATACTTGAATCTCACATCTGAACTTGGAAAAGTGTGAACTTTGAAAGTTTGATATTTTTTCATGAAAATTCATGAAAGCGCATGAATAATACTTGAATCTCACATCTGAACTTGGAAAAGTGTGAATTTTGAAAGTTTGATATTTTTTCATGAAAATTCATGAAAGCGCATGAATAATACTTGAATCTCACATCTGAACTTGGAAAAGTGTGAACTTTGAAAGTTTGATATTTTTTCATGAAAATTCATGAAAGCGCATGAATAATACTTGAATCTCACATCTGAACTTGGAAAAGTGTGAACTTTGAAAGTTTGATATTTTTTCATGAAAATTCATGAAAGCGCATGAATAATACTTGAATCTCACATCTGAACTTGGAAAAGTGTGAACTTTGAAAGTTTGATATTTTTTCATGAAAATTCATGAAAGCGCATGAATAATACTTGAATCTCACATCTGAACTTGGAAAAGTGTGAATTTTGAAAGTTTGATATTTTTTCATGAAAATTCATGAAAGCGCATGAATAATACTTGAATCTCACATCTGAACTTGGAAAAGTGTGAACTTTGAAAGTTTGATATTTTTTCATGAAAATTCATGAAAGCGCATGAATAATACTTGAATCTCACATCTGAACTTGGAAAAGTGTGAACTTTGAAAGTTTGATATTTTTTCATGAAAATTCATGAAAGCGCATGAATAATACTTGAATCTCACATCTGAACTTGGAAAAGTGTGAACTTTGAAAGTTTGATATTTTTTCATGAAAATTCATGAAAGCGCATGAATAATACTTGAATCTCACATCTGAACTTGGAAAAGTGTGAACTTTGAAAGTTTGATATTTTTTCATGAAAATTCATGAAAGCGCATGAATAATACTTGAATCTCACATCTGAACTTGGAAAAGTGTGAACTTTGAAAGTTTGATATTTTTTCATGAAAATTCATGAAAGCGCATGAATAATACTTGAATCTCACATCTGAACTTGGAAAAGTGTGAATTTTTAAAGTTTGATATTTTTTCATGAAAATTCATGAAAGCGCATGAATAATACTTGAATCTCACATCTGAACTTGGAAAAGTGTGAACTTTGAAAGTTTGATATTTTTTCATGAAAATTCATGAAAGCGCATGAATAATACTTGAATCTCACATCTGAACTTGGAAAAGTGTGAACTTTGAAAGTTTGATATTTTTTCATGAAAATTCATGAAAGCGCATGAATAATACTTGAATCTCACATCTGAACTTGGAAAAGTGTGAATTTTGAAAGTTTGATATTTTTTCATGAAAATTCATGAAAGCGCATGAATAATACTTGAATCTCACATCTGAACTTGGAAAAGTGTGAACTTTGAAAGTTTGATATTTTTTCATGAAAATTCATGAAAGCGCATGAATAATACTTGAATCTCACATCTGAACTTGGAAAAGTGTGAACTTTGAAAGTTTGATATTTTTTCATGAAAATTCATGAAAGCGCATGAATAATACTTGAATCTCACATCTGAACTTGGAAAAGTGTGAATTTTGAAAGTTTGATATTTTTTCATGAAAATTCATGAAAGCGCATGAATAATACTTGAATCTCACATCTGAACTTGGAAAAGTGTGAACTTTGAAAGTTTGATATTTTTTCATGAAAATTCATGAAAGCGCATGAATAATACTTGAATCTCACATCTGAACTTGGAAAAGTGTGAACTTTGAAAGTTTGATATTTTTTCATGAAAATTCATGAAAGCGCATGAATAATACTTGAATCTCACATCTGAACTTGGAAAAGTGTGAACTTTGAAAGTTTGATATTTTTTCATGAAAATTCATGAAAGCGCATGAATAATACTTGAATCTCACATCTGAACTTGGAAAAGTGTGAATTTTGAAAGTTTGATATTTTTTCATGAAAATTCATGAAAGCGCATGAATAATACTTGAATCTCACATCTGAACTTGGAAAAGTGTGAACTTTGAAAGTTTGATATTTTTTCATGAAAATTCATGAAAGCGCATGAATAATACTTGAATCTCACATCTGAACTTGGAAAAGTGTGAACTTTGAAAGTTTGATATTTTTTCATGAAAATTCATGAAAGCGCATGAATAATACTTGAATCTCACATCTGAACTTGGAAAAGTGTGAATTTTGAAAGTTTGATATTTTTTCATGAAAATTCATGAAAGCGCATGAATAATACTTGAATCTCACATCTGAACTTGGAAAAGTGTGAACTTTGAAAGTTTGATATTTTTTCATGAAAATTCATGAAAGCGCATGAATAATACTTGAATCTCACATCTGAACTTGGAAAAGTGTGAATTTTGAAAGTTTGATATTTTTTCATGAAAATTCATGAAAGCGCATGAATAATACTTGAATCTCACATCTGAACTTGGAAAAGTGTGAACTTTGAAAGTTTGATATTTTTTCATGAAAATTCATGAAAGCGCATGAATAATACTTGAATCTCACATCTGAACTTGGAAAAGTGTGAACTTTGAAAGTTTGATATTTTTTCATGAAAATTCATGAAAGCGCATGAATAATACTTGAATCTCACATCTGAACTTGGAAAAGTGTGAACTTTGAAAGTTTGATATTTTTTCATGAAAATTCATGAAAGCGCATGAATAATACTTGAATCTCACATCTGAACTTGGAAAAGTGTGAATTTTTGAAAGTTTGATATTTTTTCATGAAAATTCATGAAAGCGCATGAATAATACTTGAATCTCACATCTGAACTTGGAAAAGTGTGAACTTTGAAAGTTTGATATTTTTTCATGAAAATTCATGAAAGCGCATGAATAATACTTGAATCTCACATCTGAACTTGGAAAAGTGTGAACTTTGAAAGTTTGATATTTTTTCATGAAAATTCATGAAAGCGCATGAATAATACTTGAATCTCACATCTGAACTTGGAAAAGTGTGAATTTTGAAAGTTTGATATTTTTTCATGAAAATTCATGAAAGCGCATGAATAATACTTGAATCTCACATCTGAACTTGGAAAAGTGTGAACTTTTAAAGTTTGATATTTTTTCATGAAAATTCATGAAAGCGCATGAATAATACTTGAATCTCACATCTGAACTTGGAAAAGTGTGAACTTTGAAAGTTTGATATTTTTTCATGAAAATTCATGAAAGCGCATGAATAATACTTGAATCTCACATCTGAACTTGGAAAAGTGTGAACTTTGAAAGTTTGATATTTTTTCATGAAAATTCATGAAAGCGCATGAATAATACTTGAATCTCACATCTGAACTTGGAAAAGTGTGAACTTTGAAAGTTTGATATTTTTTCATGAAAATTCATGAAAGCGCATGAATAATACTTGAATCTCACATCTGAACTTGGAAAAGTGTGAACTTTGAAAGTTTGATATTTTTTCATGAAAATTCATGAAAGCGCATGAATAATACTTGAATCTCACATCTGAACTTGGAAAAGTGTGAACTTTGAAAGTTTGATATTTTTTCATGAAAATTCATGAAAGCGCATGAATAATACTTGAATCTCACATCTGAACTTGGAAAAGTGTGAACTTTGAAAGTTTGATATTTTTTCATGAAAATTCATGAAAGCGCATGAATAATACTTGAATCTCACATCTGAACTTGGAAAAGTGTGAACTTTGAAAGTTTGATATTTTTCATGAAAATTCATGAAAGCGCATGAATAATACTTGAATCTCACATCTGAACTTGGAAAAGTGTGAACTTTTAAAGTTTGATATTTTTTCATGAAAATTCATGAAAGCGCATGAATAATACTTGAATCTCACATCTGAACTTGGAAAAGTGTGAACTTTGAAAGTTTGATATTTTTTCATGAAAATTCATGAAAGCGCATGAATAATACTTGAATCTCACATCTGAACTTGGAAAAGTGTGAATTTTGAAAGTTTGATATTTTTTCATGAAAATTCATGAAAGCGCATGAATAATACTTGAATCTCACATCTGAACTTGGAAAAGTGTGAATTTTGAAAGTTTGATATTTTTTCATGAAAATTCATGAAAGCGCATGAATAATACTTGAATCTCACATCTGAACTTGGAAAAGTGTGAACTTTGAAAGTTTGATATTTTTTCATGAAAATTCATGAAAGCGCATGAATAATACTTGAATCTCACATCTGAACTTGGAAAAGTGTGAATTTTGAAAGTTTGATATTTTTTCATGAAAATTCATGAAAGCGCATGAATAATACTTGAATCTCACATCTGAACTTGGAAAAGTGTGAATTTTGAAAGTTTGATATTTTTTCATGAAAATTCATGAAAGCGCATGAATAATACTTGAATCTCACATCTGAACTTGGAAAAGTGTGAACTTTGAAAGTTTGATATTTTTTCATGAAAATTCATGAAAGCGCATGAATAATACTTGAATCTCACATCTGAACTTGGAAAAGTGTGAACTTTGAAAGTTTGATATTTTTTCATGAAAATTCATGAAAGCGCATGAATAATACTTGAATCTCACATCTGAACTTGGAAAAGTGTGAATTTTGAAAGTTTGATATTTTTTCATGAAAATTCATGAAAGCGCATGAATAATACTTGAATCTCACATCTGAACTTGGAAAAGTGTGAACTTTGAAAGTTTGATATTTTTTCATGAAAATTCATGAAAGCGCATGAATAATACTTGAATCTCACATCTGAACTTGGAAAAGTGTGAACTTTGAAAGTTTGATATTTTTTCATGAAAATTCATGAAAGCGCATGAATAATACTTGAATCTCACATCTGAACTTGGAAAAGTGTGAACTTTGAAAGTTTGATATTTTTTCATGAAAATTCATGAAAGCGCATGAATAATACTTGAATCTCACATCTGAACTTGGAAAAGTGTGAATTTTGAAAGTTTGATATTTTTTCATGAAAATTCATGAAAGCGCATGAATAATACTTGAATCTCACATCTGAACTTGGAAAAGTGTGAACTTTGAAAGTTTGATATTTTTTCATGAAAATTCATGAAAGCGCATGAATAATACTTGAATCTCACATCTGAACTTGGAAAAGTGTGAACTTTGAAAGTTTGATATTTTTTCATGAAAATTCATGAAAGCGCATGAATAATACTTGAATCTCACATCTGAACTTGGAAAAGTGTGAATTTTGAAAGTTTGATATTTTTTCATGAAAATTCATGAAAGCGCATGAATAATACTTGAATCTCACATCTGAACTTGGAAAAGTGTGAACTTTGAAAGTTTGATATTTTTTCATGAAAATTCATGAAAGCGCATGAATAATACTTGAATCTCACATCTGAACTTGGAAAAGTGTGAATTTTGAAAGTTTGATATTTTTTCATGAAAATTCATGAAAGCGCATGAATAATACTTGAATCTCACATCTGAACTTGGAAAAGTGTGAATTTTGAAAGTTTGATATTTTTTCATGAAAATTCATGAAAGCGCATGAATAATACTTGAATCTCACATCTGAACTTGGAAAAGTGTGAACTTTGAAAGTTTGATATTTTTTCATGAAAATTCATGAAAGCGCATGAATAATACTTGAATCTCACATCTGAACTTGGAAAAGTGTGAACTTTGAAAGTTTGATATTTTTTCATGAAAATTCATGAAAGCGCATGAATAATACTTGAATCTCACATCTGAACTTGGAAAAGTGTGAATTTTAAAGTTTGATATTTTTTCATGAAAATTCATGAAAGCGCATGAATAATACTTGAATCTCACATCTGAACTTGGAAAAGTGTGAACTTTGAAAGTTTGATATTTTTTCATGAAAATTCATGAAAGCGCATGAATAATACTTGAATCTCACATCTGAACTTGGAAAAGTGTGAACTTTGAAAGTTTGATATTTTTTCATGAAAATTCATGAAAGCGCATGAATAATACTTGAATCTCACATCTGAACTTGGAAAAGTGTGAACTTTGAAAGTTTGATATTTTTTCATGAAAATTCATGAAAGCGCATGAATAATACTTGAATCTCACATCTGAACTTGGAAAAGTGTGAATTTTGAAAGTTTGATATTTTTTCATGAAAATTCATGAAAGCGCATGAATAATACTTGAATCTCACATCTGAACTTGGAAAAGTGTGAACTTTGAAAGTTTGATATTTTTTCATGAAAATTCATGAAAGCGCATGAATAATACTTGAATCTCACATCTGAACTTGGAAAAGTGTGAATTTTGAAAGTTTGATATTTTTTCATGAAAATTCATGAAAGCGCATGAATAATACTTGAATCTCACATCTGAACTTGGAAAAGTGTGAACTTTGAAAGTTTGATATTTTTTCATGAAAATTCATGAAAGCGCATGAATAATACTTGAATCTCACATCTGAACTTGGAAAAGTGTGAACTTTGAAAGTTTGATATTTTTTCATGAAAATTCATGAAAGCGCATGAATAATACTTGAATCTCACATCTGAACTTGGAAAAGTGTGAACTTTGAAAGTTTGATATTTTTTCATGAAAATTCATGAAAGCGCATGAATAATACTTGAATCTCACATCTGAACTTGGAAAAGTGTGAACTTTGAAAGTTTGATATTTTTTCATGAAAATTCATGAAAGCGCATGAATAATACTTGAATCTCACATCTGAACTTGGAAAAGTGTGAACTTTGAAAGTTTGATATTTTTTCATGAAAATTCATGAAAGCGCATGAATAATACTTGAATCTCACATCTGAACTTGGAAAAGTGTGAACTTTGAAAGTTTGATATTTTTTCATGAAAATTCATGAAAGCGCATGAATAATACTTGAATCTCACATCTGAACTTGGAAAAGTGTGAATTTTAAAGTTTGATATTTTTTCATGAAAATTCATGAAAGCGCATGAATAATACTTGAATCTCACATCTGAACTTGGAAAAGTGTGAACTTTGAAAGTTTGATATTTTTTCATGAAAATTCATGAAAGCGCATGAATAATACTTGAATCTCACATCTGAACTTGGAAAAGTGTGAACTTTGAAAGTTTGATATTTTTTCATGAAAATTCATGAAAGCGCATGAATAATACTTGAATCTCACATCTGAACTTGGAAAAGTGTGAACTTTGAAAGTTTGATATTTTTTCATGAAAATTCATGAAAGCGCATGAATAATACTTGAATCTCACATCTGAACTTGGAAAAGTGTGAACTTTGAAAGTTTGATATTTTTTCATGAAAATTCATGAAAGCGCATGAATAATACTTGAATCTCACATCTGAACTTGGAAAAGTGTGAACTTTGAAAGTTTGATATTTTTTCATGAAAATTCATGAAAGCGCATGAATAATACTTGAATCTCACATCTGAACTTGGAAAAGTGTGAACTTTGAAAGTTTGATATTTTTTCATGAAAATTCATGAAAGCGCATGAATAATACTTGAATCTCACATCTGAACTTGGAAAAGTGTGAATTTGAAAGTTTGATATTTTTTCATGAAAATTCATGAAAGCGCATGAATAATACTTGAATCTCACATCTGAACTTGGAAAAGTGTGAACTTTGAAAGTTTGATATTTTTTCATGAAAATTCATGAAAGCGCATGAATAATACTTGAATCTCACATCTGAACTTGGAAAAGTGTGAACTTTGAAAGTTTGATATTTTTTCATGAAAATTCATGAAAGCGCATGAATAATACTTGAATCTCACATCTGAACTTGGAAAAGTGTGAATTTTGAAAGTTTGATATTTTTTCATGAAAATTCATGAAAGCGCATGAATAATACTTGAATCTCACATCTGAACTTGGAAAAGTGTGAACTTTGAAAGTTTGATATTTTTTCATGAAAATTCATGAAAGCGCATGAATAATACTTGAATCTCACATCTGAACTTGGAAAAGTGTGAATTTTGAAAGTTTGATATTTTTTCATGAAAATTCATGAAAGCGCATGAATAATACTTGAATCTCACATCTGAACTTGGAAAAGTGTGAACTTTGAAAGTTTGATATTTTTTCATGAAAATTCATGAAAGCGCATGAATAATACTTGAATCTCACATCTGAACTTGGAAAAGTGTGAACTTTGAAAGTTTGATATTTTTTCATGAAAATTCATGAAAGCGCATGAATAATACTTGAATCTCACATCTGAACTTGGAAAAGTGTGAACTTTGAAAGTTTGATATTTTTCATGAAAATTCATGAAAGCGCATGAATAATACTTGAATCTCACATCTGAACTTGGAAAAGTGTGAACTTTGAAAGTTTGATATTTTTTCATGAAAATTCATGAAAGCGCATGAATAATACTTGAATCTCACATCTGAACTTGGAAAAGTGTGAACTTTGAAAGTTTGATATTTTTTCATGAAAATTCATGAAAGCGCATGAATAATACTTGAATCTCACATCTGAACTTGGAAAAGTGTGAACTTTGAAAGTTTGATATTTTTTTCATGAAAATTCATGAAAGCGCATGAATAATACTTGAATCTCACATCTGAACTTGGAAAAGTGTGAACTTTGAAAGTTTGATATTTTTTCATGAAAATTCATGAAAGCGCATGAATAATACTTGAATCTCACATCTGAACTTGGAAAAGTGTGAACTTTGAAAGTTTGATATTTTTTCATGAAAATTCATGAAAGCGCATGAATAATACTTGAATCTCACATCTGAACTGGAAAAGTGTGACTTTTTAAAGTTTGATATTTTTTCATGAAAATTCATGAAAGCGCATGAATAATACTTGAATCTCACATCTGAACTTGGAAAAGTGTGAACTTTGAAAGTTTGATATTTTTTCATGAAAATTCATGAAAGCGCATGAATAATACTTGAATCTCACATCTGAACTTGGAAAAGTGTGAACTTTGAAAGTTTGATATTTTTTCATGAAAATTCATGAAAGCGCATGAATAATACTTGAATCTCACATCTGAACTTGGAAAAGTGTGAATTTTTAAAGTTTGATATTTTTCATGAAAATTCATGAAAGCGCATGAATAATACTTGAATCTCACATCTGAACTTGGAAAAGTGTGAACTTTGAAAGTTTGATATTTTTTCATGAAAATTCATGAAGCGCATGAATAATACTTGAATCTCACATCTGAACTTGGAAAAGTGTGAACTTTGAAAGTTTGATATTTTTCATGAAAATTCATGAAAGCGCATGAATAATACTTGAATCTCACATCTGAACTTGGAAAAGTGTGAATTTTTGAAAGTTTGATATTTTTTCATGAAAATTCATGAAAGCGCATGAATAATACTTGAATCTCACATCTGAACTTGGAAAAGTGTGAACTTTGAAAGTTTGATATTTTTTCATGAAAATTCATGAAAGCGCATGAATAATACTTGAATCTCACATCTGAACTTGGAAAAGTGTGAACTTTGAAAGTTTGATATTTTTTCATGAAAATTCATGAAAGCGCATGAATAATACTTGAATCTCACATCTGAACTTGGAAAGTGTGAATTTTTAAAGTTTGATATTTTTTCATGAAAATTCATGAAAGCGCATGAATAATACTTGAATCTCACATCTGAACTTGGGAAAAGTGTGAATTTTGAAAGTTTGATATTTTTTCATGAAAATTCATGAAAGCGCATGAATAATACTTGAATCTCACATCTGAACTGGGAAAAGTGTGAACTTTGAAAGTTTGATATTTTTTCATGAAAATTCATGAAAGCGCATGAATAATACTTGAATCTCACATCTGAACTTGGAAAAGTGTGAACTTTTTAAAGTTTGATATTTTTTCATGAAAATTCATGAAAGCGCATGAATAATACTTGAATCTCACATCTGAACTTGGAAAAGTGTGAACTTTGAAAGTTTGATATTTTTTTCATGAAAATTCATGAAAGCGCATGAATAATACTTGAATCTCACATCTGAACTTGGAAAAGTGTGATTTTGAAAGTTTGATATTTTTCATGAAAATTCATGAAAGCGCATGAATAATACTTGAATCTCACATCTGAACTGGGAAAAGTGTGAACTTTGAAAGTTTGATATTTTTTCATGAAAATTCATGAAAGCGCATGAATAATACTTGAATCTCACATCTGAACTGGGAAAAGTGTGAACTTTTGAAAGTTTGATATTTTTTCATGAAAATTCATGAAAGCGCATGAATAATACTTGAATCTCACATCTGAACTTGGAAAAGTGTGAACTTTTAAAGTTTGATATTTTTTCATGAAAATTCATGAAAGCGCATGAATAATACTTGAATCTCACATCTGAACTTGGAAAAGTGTGAACTTTGAAAGTTTGATATTTTTCATGAAAATTCATGAAAGCGCATGAATAATACTTGAATCTCACATCTGAACTTGAAAAGTGTGAACTTTGAAAGTTTGATATTTTTTCATGAAAATTCATGAAAGCGCATGAATAATACTTGAATCTCACATCTGAACTTGGAAAAGTGTGAATTTTGAAAGTTTGATATTTTTCATGAAAATTCATGAAAGCGCATGAATAATACTTGAATCTCACATCTGAACTTGGAAAAGTTTGAACTTTTGAAAGTTTGATATTTTTCATGAAAATTCATGAAAGCGCATGAATAATACTTGAATCTCACATCTGAACTTGGAAAAGTGAACTTTGAAAGTTTGATATTTTTTCATGAAAATTCATGAAAGCGCATGAATAATACTTGAATCTCACATCTGAACTTGGAAAAGTGTGAATTTTGAAAGTTTGATATTTTTCATGAAAATTCATGAAAGCGCATGAATAATACTTGAATCTCACATCTGAACTTGGAAAAGTGTGAATTTTTAAAGTTTGATATTTTTTCATGAAAATTCATGAAAGCGCATGAATAATACTTGAATCTCACATCTGAACTTGAAAAGTGTGAACTTTGAAAGTTTGATATTTTTTCATGAAAATTCATGAAAGCGCATGAATAATACTTGAATCTCACATCTGAACTTGGAAAAGTGTGAACTTTGAAAGTTTGATATTTTTTCATGAAAATTCATGAAAGCGCATGAATAATACTTGAATCTCACATCTGAACTTGGAAAAGTGTGAACTTTGAAAGTTGATATTTTTCATGAAAATTCATGAAAGCGCATGAATAATACTTGAATCTCACATCTGAACTTGGAAAAGTGTGAACTTTTTAAAGTTTGATATTTTTTCATGAAAATTCATGAAAGCGCATGAATAATACTTGAATCTCACATCTGAACTTGGAAAAGTGTGAACTTTGAAAGTTTGATATTTTTTCATGAAAATTCATGAAAGCGCATGAATAATACTTGAATCTCACATCTGAACTTGGAAAAGTGTGAACTTTTGAAAGTTTGATATTTTTTCATGAAAATTCATGAAAGCGCATGAATAATACTTGAATCTCACATCTGAACTTGGAAAAGTGTGAACTTTGAAAGTTTGATATTTTTCATGAAAATTCATGAAAGCGCATGAATAATACTTGAATCTCACATCTGAACTTGGAAAAGTGTGAACTTTGAAAGTTTGATATTTTTTCATGAAAATTCATGAAAGCGCATGAATAATACTTGAATCTCACATCTGAACTTGGAAAAGTGTGAACTTTGAAAGTTTGATATTTTTTCATGAAAATTCATGAAAGCGCATGAATAATACTTGAATCTCACATCTGAACTTGGAAAAGTGTGAACTTTGAAAGTTTGATATTTTTTCATGAAAATTCATGAAAGCGCATGAATAATACTTGAATCTCACATCTGAACTTGGAAAAGTGTGAATTTTTAAAGTTTGATTTTTTCATGAAAATTCATGAAAGCGCATGAATAATACTTGAATCTCACATCTGACTTGGAAAAGTGTGAACTTTGAAAGTTTGATATTTTTTCATGAAAATTCATGAAAGCGCATGAATAATACTTGAATCCACATCTGAACTTGGAAAAGTGTGAACTTTTAAAGTTTGATATTTTTCATGAAAATTCATGAAAGCGCATGAATAATACTTGAATCTCACATCTGAACTTGGAAAAGTGTGAACTTTGAAAGTTTGATATTTTTTCATGAAAATTCATGAAAGCGCATGAATAATACTTGAATCTCACATCTGAACTTGGAAAAGTGTAACTTTGAAAGTTTGATATTTTTTTCATGAAAATTCATGAAAGCGCATGAATAATACTTGAATCTCACATCTGAACTTGGGAAAAGTGTGAACTTTGAAAGTTGATTTTTTTCATGAAAATTCATGAAAGCGCATGAATAATACTTGAATCTCACATCTGAACTTGGAAAAGTGTGAACTTTGAAAGTTTGATATTTTTTCCATGAAAATTCATGAAAGCGCATGAATAATACTTGAATCTCACATCTGAACTTGGAAAAGTGTGAATTTTGAAAGTTTGATATTTTTTCATGAAAATTCATGAAAGCGCATGAATAATACTTGAATCTCACATCTGAACTGGGAAAAGTGTGACTTTGAAAGTTTGATATTTTTTCATGAAAATTCATGAAAGCGCATGAATAATACTTGAATCTCACATCTGAACTTGGAAAAGTGTGAACTTTGAAAGTTTGATATTTTTTCATGAAAATTCATGAAAGCGCATGAATAATACTTGAATCTCACATCTGAACTTGGAAAAGTGTGAATTTTGAAAGTTTGATATTTTTTCATGAAAATTCATGAAAGCGCATGAATAATACTTGAATCTCACATCTGAACTTGGAAAAGTGTGAACTTTTAAAGTTTGATATTTTTCATGAAAATTCATGAAAGCGCATGAATAATACTTGAATCTCACATCTGAACTGGAAAAGTGTGAACTTTAAAGTTTGATATTTTTTCATGAAAATTCATGAAAGCGCATGAATAATACTTGAATCTCACATCTGAACTTGGAAAAGTGTGAACTTTTGAAAGTTGATATTTTTCATGAAAATTCATGAAAGCGCATGAATAATACTTGAATCTCACATCTGAACTTGGAAAGTGTGACTTTTTAAAGTTTGATATTTTTTCATGAAAATTCATGAAAGCGCATGAATAATACTTGAATCTCACATCTGAACTTGGAAAAAGTGTGAACTTTGAAAGTTTGATATTTTTTCATGAAAATTCATGAAAGCGCATGAATAATACTTGAATCTCACATCTGAACTTGGAAAAGTGTGTGAACTTTAAAGTTTGATATTTTTTCATGAAAATTCATGAAAGCGCATGAATAATACTTGAATCTCACATCTGAACTTGGAAAAGTGTGAACTTTGAAAGTTTGATATTTTTTCATGAAAATTCATGAAAGCGCATGAATAATACTTGAATCTCACATCTGAACTTGGAAAAGTGTGAACTTTTGAAAGTTTGATATTTTTCATGAAAATTCATGAAAGCGCATGAATAATACTTGAATCTCACATCTGAACTGGGAAAAGTGTGAAATTTGAAAGTTTGATATTTTTTCATGAAAATTCATGAAAGCGCATGAATAATACTTGAATCTCACATCTGAACTTGGAAAAGTGTGAACTTTTTAAAGTTTGATATTTTTCATGAAAATTCATGAAAGCGCATGAATAATACTTGAATCTCACATCTGAACTTGGAAAAGTGTGAACTTTGAAAGTTGATATTTTTCATGAAAATTCATGAAAGCGCATGAATAATACTTGAATCTCACATCTGAACTTGGAAAAGTGTGAATTTTAAAGTTTGATATTTTTTCATGAAAATTCATGAAAGCGCATGAATAATACTTGAATCTCACATCTGAACTGGGAAAAGTGTGAACTTTTGAAAGTTTGATATTTTTTCATGAAAATTCATGAAAGCGCATGAATAATACTTGAATCTCACATCTGAACTTGGAAAAGTGTGACTTTTTAAAGTTTGATATTTTTTCATGAAAATTCATGAAAGCGCATGAATAATACTTGAATCTCACATCTGAACTTGAAAAGTGTGAACTTTGAAAGTTTGATTTTTTTCATGAAAATTCATGAAAGCGCATGAATAATACTTGAATCTCACATCTGAACTTGGAAAAGTGTGAACTTTTGAAAGTTTGATATTTTTTCATGAAAATTCATGAAAGCGCATGAATAATACTTGAATCTCACATCTGACTTGGAAAAGTGTGAACTTTGAAAAGTTTGATATTTTTTCATGAAAATTCATGAAAGCGCATGAATAATACTTGAATCTCACATCTGAACTTGGAAAAGTGTGAACTTTGAAAGTTTGATATTTTTTCATGAAAATTCATGAAAGCGCATGAATAATACTTGAATCTCACATCTGAACTTGGAAAAGTGTGAATTTTGAAAGTTTGATATTTTTTCATGAAAATTCATGAAAGCGCATGAATAATACTTGAATCTCACATCTGAACTTGGAAAAGTGTGAACTTTGAAAGTTTGATATTTTTTCATGAAAATTCATGAAAGCGCATGAATAATACTTGAATCTCCACATGCTGAACTTGGAAAAGTGTGAACTTTTGAAAGTTTGATTTTTTCATGAAAATTCATGAAAGCGCATGAATAATACTTGAATCTCACATCTGAACTGGGAAAAGTGTGAACTTTTGAAGTTTGATATTTTTTCATGAAAATTCATGAAAGCGCATGAATAATACTTGAATCTCACATCTGAACTTGGAAAAGTGTGAATTTTTAAAGTTTGATATTTTTTCATGAAAATTCATGAAAGCGCATGAATAATACTTGAATCTCACATCTGAACTTGGAAAAGTGTGAACTTTGAAAGTTTGATATTTTTCATGAAAATTCATGAAAGCGCATGAATAATACTTGAATCTCACATCTGAACTTGGAAAAGTGTGAATTTTAAGTTTGATATTTTTTCATGAAAATTCATGAAAGCGCATGAATAATACTTGAATCTCACATCTGAACTTGGAAAAGTGTGAATTTGAAAGTTTGATTTTTTCATGAAAATTCATGAAAGCGCATGAATAATACTTGAATCTCACATCTGAACTTGGAAAAGTGTGACTTTTGAAAGTTTGATATTTTTTCATGAAAATTCATGAAAGCGCATGAATAATACTTGAATCTCACATCTGAACTTGGAAAAGTGTGAACTTTGAAAGTTTGATATTTTTCATGAAAATTCATGAAAGCGCATGAATAATACTTGAATCTCACATCTGAATTTGGAAAAGTGTGAACTTTTAAAGTTTGATATTTTTTCATGAAAATTCATGAAAGCGCATGAATAATACTTGAATCTCACATCTGAACTGGAAAAAGTGAACTTTGAAAGTTTGATATTTTTTCATGAAAATTCATGAAAGCGCATGAATAATACTTGAATCTCACATCTGAACTTGGAAAAGTGTGAATTTTAAAGTTTGATTTTTTCATGAAAATTCATGAAAGCGCATGAATAATACTTGAATCTCACATCTGAACTTGAAAAGTGTGACTTTGAAAGTTTGATATTTTTTCATGAAAATTCATGAAAGCGCATGAATAATACTTGAATCTCACATCTGAACTTGGAAAAGTGTGAATTTGAAAGTTTGATATTTTTTCATGAAAATTCATGAAAGCGCATGAATACTATTGAATCTCACATCTGAACTTGGAAAAGTGTGAACTTTGAAAGTTTGATATTTTTTCATGAAAATTCATGAAAGCGCATGAATAATACTTGAATCTCACATCTGAACTTGGAAAAGTGTGAATTTTAAAGTTTGATATTTTTTCATGAAAATTCATGAAAGCGCATGAATAATACTTGAATCCACATCTGAAACTTGGAAAAGTGTGAACTTTGAAAGTTTGATATTTTTCATGAAAATTCATGAAAGCGCATGAATAATACTTGAATCTCACATCTGAACTTGGAAAAGTGTGAACTTTGAAAGTTTGATATTTTTTTCATGAAAATTCATGAAAGCGCATGAATAATACTTGAATCTCACATCTGAACTGGAAAAGTGTGAACTTTGAAAGTTTGATATTTTTTCATGAAAATTCATGAAAGCGCATGAATAATACTTGAATCTCACATCTGAACTTGGAAAAGTGTGAACTTTTAAAGTTTGATATTTTTTCATGAAAATTCATGAAAGCGCATGAATAATACTTGAATCTCACATCTGAACTTGGAAAAGTGTGAACTTTGAAAGTTTGATATTTTTTCATGAAAATTCATGAAAGCGCATGAATAATACTTGATCTCACATCTGAACTTGGGAAAAGTGTGATTTTGAAAGTTGATATTTTTTCATGAAAATTCATGAAAGCGCATGAATAATACTTGAATCTCACATCTGAACTTGGAAAAGTGTGGAATTTTTAAAAGTTTGATATTTTTTCATGAAAATTCATGAAAGCGCATGAATAATACTTGAATCTCACATCTGAACTTGAAAAGTGTGAACTTTGAAAGTTTGATTTTTTTCATGAAAATTCATGAAAGCGCATGAATAATACTTGAATCTCACATCTGAACTTGGAAAAGTGTGAACTTTGAAAGTTTGATTTTTTTCATGAAAATTCATGAAAGCGCATGAATAATACTTGAATCTCACATCTGAACTTGGAAAAGTGTGAATTTTAAAGTTTGATATTTTTCATGAAAATTCATGAAAGCGCATGAATAATACTTGAATCTCACATCTGAACTGGAAAAGTGTGAACTTTTGAAAGTTTGATATTTTTTCATGAAAATTCATGAAAGCGCATGAATAATACTTGAAATCTCACATCTGAACTGGGAAAAGTGTGAACTTTGAAAGTTTGATATTTTTCATGAAAATTCATGAAAGCGCATGAATAATACTTGAATCTCACATCTGAACTTGGAAAAGTGTGAACTTTGAAAGTTTGATATTTTTTCATGAAAATTCATGAAAGCGCATGAATAATACTTGAATCTCACATCTGAACTGGGAAAAGTGTGAACTTTGAAAGTTTGATATTTTTTCATGAAAATTCATGAAAGCGCATGAATAATACTTGAATCTCACATCTGACTTGGAAAAGTGTGAATTTTTAAAGTTTGATTTTTTTCATGAAAATTCATGAAAGCGCATGAATAATACTTGAATCTCACATCTGAATGGAAAAGTGTGAACTTTTAAAGTTTGATATTTTTTCATGAAAATTCATGAAAGCGCATGAATAATACTTGAATCTCACATCTGAACTTGGAAAAGTGTGAACTTTGAAAGTTTGATATTTTTCATGAAAATTCATGAAAGCGCATGAATAATACTTGAATCTCACATCTGAACTTGGAAAAGTGTGACTTTTTAAAGTTTGATATTTTTTCATGAAAATTCATGAAAGCGCATGAATAATACTTGAATCTCACATCTGAACTTGGAAAAGTGTGAACTTTGAAAGTTTGATATTTTTCATGAAAATTCATGAAAGCGCATGAATAATACTTGAATCTCACATCTGAACTGGGAAAAGTGTGAATTTTGAAAGTTTGATATTTTTTCATGAAAATTCATGAAAGCGCATGAATAATACTTGAATCTCACACTGAACTGGACAAAAACTTTGAATGAAAGTGAATTTTTTTCATCAAAAAAATTAATGAAAATGAATTTTTTTGAATGACACATCCACTTGAAACAGAAAGTATTGAAGTTTGAAATTTGAACTTTGAAAGCACATGAAAGTCAGAAAATTGAAATAAATCATGACACACTGAATGAAAAACATCTAAATTTTTAAAGTTTGATATTCATGAAACATCATGAAAGCGCATAAATGAATACTTGAACTCACATCTGAATTTTAAAAAGTTTTAAATGAAATTTTGAATTTTCATTGAAAATCCAAATAATACTTGAATCTCACATCTGAACTTGGAAAAGTGTGAACTTTGAAAGTTTGATATTTTTTCATGAAAATTCATGAAAGCGCATGAATAATACTTGAATCTCACATCTGAACTGGAAAAAGTGTGAATTTTGAAAGTTTGATATTTTTTCATGAAAATTCATGAAAGCGCATGAATAATACTTGAATCTCACATCTGAACTTGGAAAAGGTGTGAACTTTGAAAGTTGATATTTTTCATGAAAATTCATGAAAGCGCATGAATAATACTTGAATCTCACATCTGAACTTGGAAAAAGTGTGAATTTTGAAAGTTTGATATTTTTTCATGAAAATTCATGAAAGCGCATGAATAATACTTGAATCTCACATCTGAACTGGAAAAAGTGTGAACTTTGAAAGTTTGATATTTTTTCATGAAAATTCATGAAAAGCGCATGAATAATACTTGAATCTCACATCTGAACTTGGAAAAGTGTGAACTTGAAAGTTTGATATTTTTTCATGAAAATTCATGAAAGCGCATGAATAATACTTGAATCTCACATCTGAACTTGGAAAAGTGTGAACTTTGAAAGTTTGATATTTTTTCATGAAAATTCATGAAAGCGCATGAATAATACTTGAATCTCACATCTGAACTTGGAAAAGTGTGAATTTTTAAAGTTTGATATTTTTTCATGAAAATTCATGAAAGCGCATGAATAATACTTGAATCTCACATCTGAACTTGGAAAAGTGTGAACTTTGAAAAGTTTGATATTTTTTCATGAAAATTCATGAAAGCGCATGAATAATACTTGAATCTCACATCTGAACTTGGAAAAAGTGTGAATTTTGAAAGTTTGATATTTTTCATGAAAATTCATGAAAGCGCATGAATAATACTTGAATCTCACATCTGAACTTGGAAAAGTGTGAACTTTGAAAGTTTGATATTTTTCATGAAAATTCATGAAAGCGCATGAATAATACTTGAATCTCACATCTGAACTTGGAAAAGTGTGAATTTGAAAGTTTGATATTTTTTCATGAAAATTCATGAAAGCGCATGAATAATACTTGAATCTCACATCTGAACTTGGAAAAGTGTGAACTTTGAAAGTTTGATATTTTTTCATGAAAATTCATGAAAGCGCATGAATAATACTTGAATCTCACATCTGAATTGGAAAAGTGTGAATTTTGAAAGTTTGATATTTTTTCATGAAAATTCATGAAAGCGCATGAATAATACTTGAATCTCACATCTGAACTTGGAAAAGTGTGAACTTTGAAAGTTTGATATTTTTTCATGAAAATTCATGAAAGCGCATGAATAATACTTGAATCTCACATCTGAACTTGGAAAAAGTGTGAACTTTGAAAGTTTGATATTTTTCATGAAAATTCATGAAAGCGCATGAATAATACTTGAATCTCACATCTGAACTTGAAAAAGTGTGAACTTTGAAAGTTTGATATTTTTTCATGAAAATTCATGAAAGCGCATGAATAATACTTGAATCTCACATCTGAACTTGGAAAAGTGTGAACTTTGAAAGTTTGATATTTTTTCATGAAAATTCATGAAAGCGCATGAATAATACTTGAATCTCACATCTGAACTTGGGAAAAGTGTGAATTTGAAAGTTTGATATTTTTTCATGAAAATTCATGAAAGCGCATGAATAATACTTGAATCTCACATCTGAACTTGGAAAAGTGTGAATTTTAAAGTTTGATATTTTTTCATGAAAATTCATGAAAGCGCATGAATAATACTTGAATCTCACATCTGAACTTGGAAAAGTGTGAATTTTGAAAGTTTGATATTTTTCATGAAAATTCATGAAAGCGCATGAATAATACTTGAATCTCACATCTGAACTTGGAAAAAGTGTGAACTTTGAAAGTTTGATATTTTTTCATGAAAATTCATGAAAGCGCATGAATAATACTTGAATCTCACATCTGAACTTGGAAAAGTGTGAACTTTGAAAGTTTGATATTTTTTCATGAAAATTCATGAAAGCGCATGAATAATACTTGAATCTCACATCTGAACTTGGAAAAGTGTGAATTGAAAGTTTGATATTTTTCATGAAAATTCATGAAAGCGCATGAATAATACTTGAATCTCACATCTGAACTTGGAAAAGTGTGAATTTGAAAGTTTGATATTTTTTCATGAAAATTCATGAAAGCGCATGAATAATACTTGAATCTCACATCTGAACTTGGAAAAGTGTGAATTTTGAAAGTTTGATATTTTTTCATGAAAATTCATGAAAGCGCATGAATAATACTTGAATCTCACATCTGAACTTGAAAAGTGTGAACTTTGAAAGTTTGATATTTTTCATGAAAATTCATGAAAGCGCATGAATAATACTTGAATCTCACATCTGAACTTGAAAAAGTGTGAACTTTGAAAGTTTGATATTTTTTCATGAAAATTCATGAAAGCGCATGAATAATACTTGAATCTCACATCTGAACTTGGAAAAGTGTGAACTTTGAAAGTTTGATATTTTTCATGAAAATTCATGAAAGCGCATGAATAATACTTGAATCTCACATCTGAACTTGGGAAAAGTGTGAACTTTGAAAGTTTGATATTTTTTCATGAAAATTCATGAAAGCGCATGAATAATACTTGAATCTCACATCTGAACTTGGAAAAGTGTGAACTTTGAAAGTTTGATATTTTTTCATGAAAATTCATGAAAGCGCATGAATAATACTTGAATCTCACATCTGAACTTGGAAAAGTGTGAATTTTTAAAGTTTGATATTTTTTCATGAAAATTCATGAAAGCGCATGAATAATACTTGAATCTCACATCTGAACTTGGAAAAGTGTGAACTTTGAAAGTTTGATATTTTTTCATGAAAATTCATGAAAGCTCCAGAATAAACTTGAATCTCACATCTGAACTGGAAGAAGTGTGAATTTTGAACGTTTGCTATTTTTTATGAAAGTTCGAAAGCGCATGAATAATACTTGAATCACATCCGAACTCAAAAGTGACTTTGACGACTGTTTCAGACCGGTTATTGTCTGCAACCTCCATACCGACAATTGCTTTGGAGTAATCCATCGACAATTCCATGAACAACAAAACATCTTCAAAAAGATTAAATAAAAAATTTAATTTTTTATCAAAATATTATGATATTGCATTCCAACTTACCCGTCAAACTTGAATCCGTCAAGATGCCATAAAGAAAGAGGGCCCTGTACAGAATATACGCGACGTTTAATTTTTTTTTGCATGGATATCCCTGCTTAAGTCCAACTCTATTATACGACTCTCGTAATCGACAATGCTGAATTTTTTATTCCATCAGAGCTTAGTTTTCCCTTGATGAGTTGGAGGCCTAGAAGTAGATTAAATACTCATTAGGCCTACACCACAACGGGAATTAATCATTTTAAAATTATTATATTTCAAACCAAAAATTGGGGAATTGCTTTCTGGCAGCAGTTATGTATTCATCAAGTTTTTCATCACTAATTGTACTATAAACTTGTTCTCATGTTAATTTCCCCATTCAGCCAATTCTTCTTTGCAGTGTACGTGGTTTAACACCATTAGTTTTGCAATTTCCCTTTATCTTGAAATCATTAGCTAAAATTGTTTGAACAAAACTAGATTAGACTTAGGAACAGTACTATGCACTTCCATTATTAATACCTTAATATTCTTGCACTTTTACAAAATCAATGACAACACGATTATGATCTGGCCTCTCAGCATCTGTTGAAAGTTGGTTTAACACATCGTCTGTTTGCATTATGTCACAAAAACTCTCTGTAGTTGCTAGAAAATTCCTCAAAACGGTTGGGCTTTCAAAAAATAATACAATTAATATAATTTTGATGCGAAAAACTTATTGAAGAATATTGCACCTTCTTTCAAATTCACCACTAAGCTGAGTAAGCTCTAGCTTGTATCTTTCGTAAGCAGCCTCCAATAGTCAATTTTATAATTAACAACTTCTAAATACTCAAGTGTATATGAATCGTACTAAATAAGGGAGTGAAAAGTAGATACACAAACAGAGGCCTCTAATTATCAAATAACTATGCGTAATTCTCCAATTTTGATAATGAAGAAAAGAACCAACGTTGCGCAATCAAGAAAATGTAACTTCGTCCAAAAAATAACTTCGACATGGAAAATTAAAGCAAGCACTTGCGCTTGCACTAGCACTACAATACGAATAAAGAAATACATAATTAATGCCGTAACGGCATTCATAAAAATGAAGTGTTTTTTTTCTTCATCCATTCCATAATGATAAATACTCAGAATGTTACGTTTGGCTTCTGGTTACGGCGTCGTCGTGGAGGTGGTCTGTACTGGAGTCAATATAATTACCGGTGTAGTAGTTGGTGTAGTTGGCGGTGTAGTAGTCTATGTTTTTCGTTACCAAATACTTAACAGGGAGATATATTGGAAGTTTAAGTGTAAACGCGATGACGTTTTAATAATGTAGCTGGGACATTCACCCAATCAAATCAAATGTTTTTTCATGGCTGTGAATTGCTTATTTCCAACAAAAATTATGTGAAAGAGGTTAGATGATTTCTTTTTTCCCTGAACGATTATGTTAGCCGAACATCACTATTGGAAAAATTCAGATTTTATTTTACCTTACTGTCACTTAGGTGGACGGAAGCGGCCGGAAGCGGGTAATGCAAAGATGAAAAAGTAGATGGCTGAATAGGAATTCTGTAAACTGTTTTAGACTTGGTTGTCTTCACTTGTAACAACTTGACGCACTTTGTTCATTATTTATGGGCACCTACAATAAATCTCTCTGATGGTAAAAAAATGAATATAAGGACAACAGCCCGCCGAATCCACATGACAAAGACCGGTTAGACGAGCCTACACAAAAAACCAAAGAGAGAGACACACACAATATCGTCATCCTGCCACCACCCCTATATTCTCTGAGCTTAAAATTCAGAATATAAAACATCGGTCTATCGTATATCTACATGAGAAAAACCAAAGGATTGGAAAATATAAAACAACAAAAGCAAATGAATGAACGTCGTGCTGCGCCCCTTTTTGCCCCTCGATCGTCAACTTCATCATCGCGCTTCGGTTCATGCCATTCATTCAGTGGATTATATTAGCCGATGCGCGGAAATACTTGACGAAGACCAGCATCAGCAGAAAAAGAACAGACAATAGAAAAAGACATCGGATGAGTTTTGTCCGAACTCAACGGGGTTTCATCATCATTCACCGAGTATTTTTAAAACAACTTTTAAATGTCCAGAAAAAGAAAGAGAGAGACCCGATCATATCCGCACATCTATGCATATGAAAAAAACAAACCAACCAAGTCAAGAAATAACCTGTCAATTTCAAAACGACGCGGTAGTCCTAAATCTTAAAAAAAAACTGATCACACATTCTACTTACACGAAAAGAGGCATCGGGGAAAAATAAATAATACTGTGCCAAATGTCAATAAGGAACAATCAATTTGTGACAGAAATGCTTGTTTGAATAACAATGAGATCACTAAATCTCAATGAAGATGAGCAAATTTACATATGTGATGAAGAAATTGTCGAAGATATGAACAGTTGACAGTTCAGATAGAAAATATTTATATTTCACATATTCCTTAACTGTGTTTTTTTAGAAAGTGTAAAAAAAAACAGCATGCATTGATCGGGACTACATTGTCTCTGATCAATTTCACTTGTTGTGTGACGTTCACCTCAGTGGTTTTTTTAGTTTTTTATTTTCCAATTTCAGTTTTCTATGAATAACTATGATTGACCGTCGAGAATCGCGACGGTCAAGGTATGAAATTCATCCTGCTCGCATCCGGCACACCTGCTATTTTGTGCCCAGTTTTCTTACAGGGTTATATATAGCTGTCTCTCCGCCTGTCGACCTGATTCAAGTTTCCTAGCTTCATCCTACACATATGTAGGACTCGACAAGCGTCGACAAGTATATGAGACGAGACATTCACAGTCACATATAGAAAGTGAAAGACTCGGTGAAAGACAGAGTAACAAATGGATTGTGCCCCTGCATCGATCCATCTTTCTCAGCGCCCAAGGACGGTCCTAAAGTCGCTATAACTTCTTCCTTTTCTTTCAACTTGGCCACCGTGATAAATACAAAAGACCAAACCAACCAAACAAACAAATTCGCGATAAAAATATATTCTGAGCCTTTAATTGACGACTTTTTTGCGCTGCTGCTGCTGTTGGGTTGAAAGTAACGAAAACGTAGGCCTATGTGTTAACTAGTTGTAGTCTAGAGACCCAATTTCTCAGAAAATTCGAAGAATAAAATTTTTATTAGCTACAAATATTAATAAGGTCTAAAAAAAACACCTCCGCGTATTAAAGCAAATAGACGGCAACATCACGACCAAGAAGAAGAAAGCAAAAAGAAACAAACCAACACCCACAACATTTTGGCTTCTTTCTCATGCAAATTTCAATTTATTATTAGTTGATGTTTAAAAAGAAAAAGAAAAAGAAAATCGGTTCCCTTCTTCTTGTATATTTTCCCCATTTTTACATGCACCACTCGATATCTCCTCAGTTCTCTGCAGTCCTAGCTCAACGACTAAGCTCAACACACAAAACACAATCTTCTAGCTGCTAGAACCACCAGGGACCGCGCTATTATTGCGTAAAGATTGTGTTTTAGGCTTTACCTGGTGCTTTTGAGGGCAAAAATTCCGAAAGAGGTCCCTAATGGAGTGTGGGCCAATAATCTTCCTCTGTGCGACAATAAACCGTGCAGACTTTGCAGGCGAGATAATCAGAGGGATAATCATCTGTGGCTTTAATGTATCTAAAAAGAGAGAGAACTCTCTCACTCGGCTGATTTCGTTCCTTTTCTCCATCATTGCGCTTATTGTTGCATTATATAATATAGAAACCGCGAATGGCCTCCGTATAATTTAGTTCTTTTGTGCCACGAGCAAATTAAATCAAAGCTGTAAGAGACTAAAAGTGTGTTCTATGGGCACCCCAAACATTTTCTTTGTGTATTGCAATGACCTGCTGGTTTATATATAACAACCCAACAACTTGATATAAGCGTCGTAATTAATATAAATAAAATTATGGAAATGAGTGCTAAAGTAAAAGCGAGAGTAAAATTTGAAAATTTCCCTGGCTGCATTTTTTTTTTGCGGAACTATCATCCCGCATTTGAAACGTGGATGAAATAAATGTGTATATGTATAGACCTAGAAAAGAGCAAGGGCTGAAAAGTTGTCGTTCTGGATCTGGAACCAATAAATATTGCGACTCTCACTTGTGCGCTGCGACGGAGCGACATCAATATCCATTCCGATCCATTCCTCTATGATTTTCCTCTTCTTAAACTTAATACATAGCAAAAACCGCCAGATGAATTTGTTTATCTTGTGCATTAACTAAATCTTCACCTGCATACCTCGTTTTTATATGAATATACGTAAGTATCCTAAGAACGTAAGAAATCTTATGTACACGACGATGATCCTTCGGGAGTTTTTCGACGATTCGCTTGTTTCAGAACGGATTTTGATTTCAGGGTCTAATTATCAATCGGCAGATTACAATGAAGAAGAAGAAATTGTTTTTTTTTAATGAAAAAAAAATTAATTAATCGATCAATTTTAAAATTCAGAGATAGTTGTTCCTGTTCTATTTGCTCTATAGATCGCTGTTTTTAAAATTTCCATCACTAATGAACAATGTGTTGCATAACTGGACAATAAAATATTACAACAAATGCTGATAACTAATCCCTATCAAATAAAAAATGGAACGCTACAAATTGGCATTGTGAATCAGCTCTCATAATAGTGAACAGCATTCCAAATACGCAATAGAAAACTTACGGCTGCGGCTAGGCAATAAAAAATTTTGTTTGATCTGCTGCAATCCGTTACGACCCAAACGTTCTCCTGTTTCCAATGTGCCCATGTAGTAATAGCAACGGTTTATTAGCTTTTTCGAAAACAATTATTTCTAATCTATCGTTCAGTTAGTGACAATAAATCGTTAAGCCGTTTAAGCTAAGAAGAACATATTATATCCTGCGTAGAAGACACAGAGAGAAAAGTGATGTCTTTTATCCCTCACTTTCCCAAGTAAAAACCGTATCTAAACTATCGTTGCCTATATATAGGCCTATAACGGAGGAAGAATATGTATACATATTCTTCCTCCGTTGTGTCTCATTTCTTTATATGCAGAAAAATATGAACAATAAACTAAATTATATTAAATAGTATTGATAAGTCTTAAGAACATGTTCGTTTTCGATATAATATCATGGAAAGAGCCATCAAAACCCAACCTCAATCTGCCACACATTCGTCGAACAAAATAATTGAAATCCAATTAATGGTAGCAACGTCCGATAAATAACACTCCAGTTTCCTTATTTTAATCTCGTAAACATTTACGTGAACAACGTAGAATTGTCAACGACTACGGTTATGAACCTTAAGATCATACTGCAGCAGCTAGCAAGAAACTGGACCGGCAATTGAGTTAGTCATGCAATTCTTACGTAAGATAGTTAGTTAACAATAAAATAAGTGTATAAATTTTAATATTAAGTAAGTGGTGGTTTAAATTAATAAAAATTATATCCAAGCGTAAACATTTTGCATCCTGTTATCGTAAGCTATACCCTGGCTACATCTGATTTCCACTAATTTTGTACAGTTAATTTAATTGTGACAGGGTAAAAGGAGAAATTTTATTCTAACGTAATTGAAAGACGTCCGCTGGCTCTCCCCTCTATCCAAAAACGTATTTGCAAGGCACCAGAAAAAACGACTCGCTAAAGCGTAATATTAATTGCGTTTGATTAAAGGGTATTGATTCTCAATAAATGTGCAACCGTTACACTTACAAAACAGCAAGTAAAAACAAAATACACAAGTTATTTCTTTGCACTAAAGTAACATTTCTTTATTCAAAATAATCGATCATTGAAAAACGTTGAAACGTTATACGTTACAGAATGGAAAAGAGAGTTCGTTTTGCCCAATGGACGAAAAAATGTACGATAAAAAAACCTGGGTTGTTCTGCAAAATAACAATAAAAAAAAGCGTGGCTGGCTGGTAGCCTTTAAAGACGAGTAAATCCGTAACGAAGGGATGAAAGAGCATCGTTCCACAAGTTCACGAAGGTTTCTTCATTATTGGTCACGGGAAAAATTAATTCCGCAATATTGGGACAGGTTTTTACTTGGGGATGAAAGCCTTCCATTTCTTTCAGTGAACCTGGATGACGAAAAATTACTTTCAATTGCATTTCACGCTAATTGATTGGAACGTGAAAGGATCCGGTAAGGAATCCATACACTCCCTGCAAGGTGATTTCAGCATTTCTTCCTCGACCTAATTGGGTAATAAATCGTCAAGCTTCTCTTGTTGTTAAATTGTAAGACAAGATAAAACCTTTTGAAATATTTTCGAGGTAGGTCTGAAACCAGGCTATATTGGCCTTTTCTTGTTCTCTTAGAAAGAAAATAGGCGAAATGGCATAATCCCAGTCAAGAGATTCCATAATAAGTTCCGTTGAAGCACTCATTTTTATGAATGCCGGGTGACAAGCAACGTTGTCAAGGATCTAATAATGTAAAGCCATTATAATAATAATGCCTAGCTTATTATAAAATACTCATTGTTCGAATTTGAATCGTACCTTATTGGCCTCAAGCAAATGCATTCCTAAAATAAATGGGTGGTCTCTGCCATTGGGTGAATTTTTGATTCGTTCGTATGCTTGTAAAACCCAAAAGGGACACACGAAGCACTGAACTACTCCTATAGCTATTAAATTAAAAGGTAATTATAGCATGAATAAAAAAAAGCAATTCGAAAAAAGTACCTGCAATTTTTCCCGAGACAAGCAGTTCAGTATTCCAGTCGTCGGGAGAGAAACCAAAAGTGGGAGAAATTACTGTTCCATTCGCAGACAGCTGCTTCAGCCGTGGATATGCAAATTTCTCAAGCATAGTGGTAACTGCAGCCATTTTTGGCCCACCGTGATCAACCACTTCTCTTTGCTTCCTTTCGCCCGAACCATTGTTGAAGAACATTTCGATCAAAATAGGGTTTCGTGATTTCTTTTCAAAATTTGGAGTTTGCAGGGCGTAATTGAAGTCTTCAGTTACGTTATCTTCTCGCAACTGGATAACGTTGCCAAACACGTCAGGAATAAGTTGGGCGTCCTCCTCGGTAAACACCATGATATCGGTTTTGTGTTCAGCAATTAGACGCATCGCTTTAAGAAAAAAAAAATAACAGATGCAATGTCAAGCAAAATTAATTTAGATATAAATATTCCTGCTATTCCCCTTTACTACATATTCCTGCCCATAGCCCATTTCCTGCTTTCCGTCATCCTCTCCAGCAATGATGTTACATTATTGTTTGGCAAGTTACCAGAAGACTGACGTCGTGTCTCTGCTGCTTTGAAACACTTTTCCCGAAGATAAATTGTATCAGAAGTGCGATCAGGAAGGGCTGGAGGTTTAGTTTCAATGGAAGAGGCAGAAATTGATGGGAAAAAATTCCCTGTTGGGATCTCAAAGTTGGGCTGCGTTTCGGCAACGTCGATAAAAGGAACAGCAATTGCACTGTTAGAGTTATCTTCAAAACTAACTCCATGAAAGTGCTGATGTTCTTCTTTTTCCAAATAATCGTTAAGAGACACACCACTGAGACTTGTGGCTTCATTTTCATCAATGCATCTTCCGTCTACATCTAGTGGTGATCGTGTGCAAACATTTCTTAGGTCGTGTCTATTTTCAGAAAAAACAATATCGACACAAGAAATTATCCTCGTCACTTTGGTCTTTGCTTCCGTCTGGAATCACATCTAGATAAAATTCAGGAACAATCTGGACAACACCCGTAAACTTAACGATACAAAAAAAAATTAGTAAAAAATCTTTAACTACTTTTAATCTTTTTACCCTTTTCAGTCTACCGGCATTTACATAAGGGGTTGACAAATCAAAGTCAAAATACTCCAAATCTTTTGAATTTCCTCGACAGCGATACATGACGAATTGTGAATCGTCTTTAAGAAGTCCACGATATGCCCTGTCAAAACTTTTACATATTATTTATCTTCACATGAAACAGTATCTAGACAATACCTTCTGATAGCTTGAGCTGTTTCCTCAGTGTTCAGATTTGCTGCCATCTTAATCTCTTTGAATGGTTCGTAGAGTTTGCCAATATCTAATTTCTCCTGTTCACTGGTTTTTTGTTTAGACCAATTAGGTCCACCCAATAAGAAGAACTTGACCTTAATAGCTGGTGCAGTAACTAAAAATAATATTTATATTTACTGAAGAAAAATTTTAGGGAGCAAAAAATTAATATATATTACCAGGAGATCTTATGCTTGCCATTCTGGCATTTCGTAGAGCCTTATTTGCAGATCTGGTAACATGTGGAGATGACGACCCGTTGCAGGATTCCATACTTGATGAACTTGAGCCAGCTAAGTTGCTCGGGGTTCGAGGGGTTGTAGCTGCTACTGAGGAATTGGATGGGGACGCTGGTGTGCATTGAGGCATGAATGCTTTGCGATTTTTAGCAAACATAGCAAAACTAAGGGGATCATTGCCATGCTCTGGAAAATGGAAAAAAGGAGGAAAATGTAACAAGAAAAAATAGCAGGTGGAAAAGTTAACTTACCGATACATCCCGCCTTATATTTTGTATAAGCTATACTTAAATTGACGAAATCTTCGTCGGTTATTGTAAAAATAAAAATTTAAGAAACAAATTGTGATAAACAGACCCACGATCGAAGAAACTCTTAGGTTGTAGTGACTAAATTCGTCCTGACAGTATTGCCTTTACGCCTTAATGCTCTAGCGGATTTTATGGGGAGAAAAAGCATTCAACAATATTGCCAACTTCTCGATCTATAAAAATCAAAACATAAATAAATATCTGGAAAAAAAGATTTTTAATAAATAAACAAGTATTTCCAATTTATAACACGTCTTTGAATAATACAATATTTCTAAGGTTAAAAAATATTTCTAACAACAAGCGATGGAGTGTTGCGTGAAGTCGCAAGAGGGCACTAGAAAGCATTCCATTTCAAAGTACCCTTTAGTTCGATTTCAGTAAAAACACATTCGATAATACTAATTTTGTTTGTTGAATCAATCGATATCTTGTATTTGATAAACGATCTTAGTGATCGGTCAAACTCCCTAAAATTAACCAAGAATTATTTTGATTGTATCATCAAAATTGGTCGAATTGATTATCAAATTCGATCGAATCAATCTTCGAATTTCATTGAATCAATCATCGATTTTGATCGAATCAAACGTCGAATTCGGTCTTATCGGTCTTTGACAAAGTGGTGCAAAAATTTACCAATCATCAAAATCAGTTTGTTCGATCATTGATTGAGTGGCGCGAATATCGTGCCATACACATCTGAACTTGGAAAAGAACGAACTTTGAAAGTTTGAGATTTTTACATGAAAATTCATGAAAGCGCATGACAAATACTTGAATTCTCACATCTGAACTTGGAAAAGAACGAACTTTGAAAGTTTGAGATTTTTACATGAAAATTCATGAAAGCGCATGAAAAATACTTGAATCTCACATCTGAACTTGGAAAAGAACGAACTTTGAAAATTTGATATTTTTACATGAAAATTCATGAAAGCGCATGAAAAATACTTGAATCTCACATCTGAACTTGGAAAAGAACGAACTTTGAAAATTTGATATTTTTACATGAAAATTCATGAAAGCGCATGACAAATACTTGAATCTCACATCTGAACTTGGAAAAGAAGTGAACTTCGAAAGTTTGAGTATTTTTTACATGAAAATTCATGAAACCGCATGAAAAATACTTGAATCTCACATCTGAACTTGGAAAAGAACGAACTTTGAAAGTTTGATATTTTTACATGAAAATTCATGAAAGCGCATGAAAAATACTTGAATCTCACATCTGAACTAGGAAAAGAACGAACTTTGAAAGTTTGAGATTTTTACATGAAAATTCATGAAAGCGCATGAAAAATACTTGAATCTCACATCTGAACTTGGAAAAGAACGAACTTTGAAAGTTTGATATTTTTACATGAAAATTCATGAAAGCGCATGAAAAATACTTGAATCTCACATCTGAACTTGGAAAAGAAGTGAACTTTCGAAAGTTTGGTATTTTT
>JAUANT010000060.1:0-21231 GCA_030770115.1 Daphnia galeata | reverse complement strand
TCCAAGAGACTGGGATAGCACGAGAGTGTACCTTTCGGCCTTTCCTATTATATCGTGGCACAATCGTCAAATTGAAACGAATTGCCTAAATGCAGGCAATTCAATAACTTTGGCCCACAGATGACGTTCTCAATGCGCCTGGTTCAAATGCAATTCCAATTTGAGGCGCGCAGTTCAAATGGAAATATTACAGTTAGAGGCGCGCTGTTCAAAAAATACCGAAATTCGAAAATACCAAAATTCAAGGCGCGCAGTTCAAATGCAAATAATATCATAACGCCATATATTGGTAAAAATTTGCAACATTTGTTCCTCCTGTATCACCAAAGTTGTACAGAATCCCTACGGGAAAAAATGCACGTCACAATACGCCTTTATTTATTTCATTTTTCAATTTTCGTTTTACTTTCAAGTCCATTACTTATTCTCTAATACTTGATCGACTTTGATAAGTTGATAACGATTTTTAAAAATATTCCATGGTTCGACATGCACAATTGAATAATGTTTATACGGGCTGTAACATAAGCGCAAAATAAAAATGTTCTTCATGGGGGCGGCATTGAATCCCAGTCAATCAACTTTTTGATTTTATTAATACTTTGTACAATCCAGGAGTAACAATTAGTCCAGAATATATTGTATACGTATTAGACTACCTATAATAACCATTTTAAAGTTTTTGGAATCATACAAACATGTTCAATTTTGAAACTAAACAATTAGTTCACAGGATTACATTTTTCATTTGATTTCTTTAAGTCTTTTTTACCCTAGGCCTCCTTGTAAATGATATCCTTGACAAATAATGGTTCTGGGGCATACTAGGGGACCCTAGTACACCAACCATAGAAAAAAATTGGAAGATACCATAGCCATTGTGTTTATACGGGCTGTAACATAAGCGCAAAATAAAAATGTTCTTCCTGAGGGCGGCATTGAATCCCAGTCAATCAACTTTTTGATTTTATTAAAACTTTGTACAATCTAGGAGTAACAATTAGTCCAGAATATATTGTATATGTATTAGACTACCTATAATACCAATTTTAAAGTTTTTGGAATCATACAATTATGTTCAATTTTGAAACTAAACATTTTGTTCGCAGGATTACATTTTTCTTTTGATTTCTTTAAGTCTTTTTTACCGCAGACTGACTTACTGACTGACTTACTGACCTCCTTACAAATGATATAATTGACAAATAATGGTTCTGGAGCATACTACGGGACCCAAGTACACCAACCATAGAAAAAAATTTGTATTATATCATAGCCATTGTGTTAATACGAGCTATAACATAAGCGCAAAATAAAAGTTTTCTTCCTGAGGGACGCTTTGAAACCCAGTCAATCAACTTTTTGATTTTATTAATACTTTGTACAATCCAGGAGTAACAATTAGTCCAGAATATATTGTATATGTATTAGACTACCTATAATACCCATTTTAAAATTTTTTGGAATCATACAAACATGTTCAATTTTGAAACTAAACAATTAGTTCACAGGATTACATTTTTCATTTGATTTCTGCAAGTCTTTTTTACCCTAGGCCTCCTTGTAAATGGTATCCTTGACAAATAATGGTTCTGGGGCATACTAGGGGACCCTAGTACACCAACCATAGAAAAAAATTGGAAGATACCATAGCCATTGTATTTATACGGGCTGTAACATAAGCGCAAAATAAAAATGTTCTTCCTGGGGGCGGCATTGAATCCCAGTCAATCAACTTTTTGATTTTATTAAAACTTTGTACAATCTAGGAGTAACAATTAGTCCAGAATATATTGTATATGTATTAGACTACCTATAATACCAATTTTAAAGTTTTTGGAATCATACAATTATGTTCAATTTTGAAACTAAACATTTAGTTCGCAGGATTACATTTTTCTTTTGATTTCTTTAAGTCTTTTTTACCGCAGACTGACTTACTGACTGACTTACTGACCTCCTTACAAATGATATAATTGACAAATAATGGTTCTGGAGCATACTACGGGACCCAAGTACACCAACCATAGAAAAAAATTTGTATTATATCATAGCCATTGTGTTAATACGAGCTATAACATAAGCGCAAAATAAAAGTTTTCTTCCTGAGGGACGCTTTGAAACCCAGTCAATCAACTTTTTGATTTTATTAATACTTTGTACAATCCAGGAGTAACAATTAGTCCAGAATATATTGTATATGTATTAGACTACCTATAATACCCATTTTAAAATTTTTGGAATCATACAAACATGTTCAATTTTGAAACTAAACAATTAGTTCACAGGATTACATTTTTCATTTGATTTCTGCAAGTCTTTTTTACCCTAGGCCTCCTTGTAAATGGTATCCTTGACAAATAATGGTTCTGGGGCATACTAGGGGACCCTAGTACACCAACCATAGAAAAAAATTGGAAGATACCATAGCCATTGTATTTATACGGGCTGTAACATAAGCGCAAAATAAAAATGTTCTTCCTGGGGGCGGCATTGAATCCCAGTCAATCAACTTTTTGATTTTATTAAAACTTTGTACAATCTAGGAGTAACAATTAGTCCAGAATATATTGTATATGTATTAGACTACCTATAATACCAATTTTAAAGTTTTTGGAATCATACAATTATGTTCAATTTTGAAACTAAACATTTAGTTCGCAGGATTACATTTTTCTTTTGATTTCTTTAAGTCTTTTTTACCGCAGACTGACTTACTGACTGACTTACTGACCTCCTTACAAATGATATAATTGACAAATAATGGTTCTGGGGCATACTACGGGACCCAAGTACACCAACCATAGAAAAAAATTTGTATTATATCATAGCCATTGTGTTAATACGAGCTAAAGCGCAAAATAAAAGTTTTCTTCCTGAGGGACGCTTTGAAACCCAGTCAATCAACTTTTTGATTTTATTAATACTTTGTACAATCCATGAGTAACAATTAGTCCAGAATATATTGTATATGTATTAGACTACCTATAATACCCATTTTAAAATTTTTTGAATCATATAAACATGTTCAATTTTGAAACTAAACAATTAGTTCACAGGATTACATTTTTCATTTGATTTCTTTAAGTCTTTTTACCCTAGGCCTCCTTGTAAATGGTATCCTTGACAAATAATGGTTCTGGGGCATACTAGGGGACCCTAGTACACCAACCATAGAAAAAAATTGGAAGATACCATAGCCATTGTATTTATACGGGCTGTAACATAAGCGCAAAATAAAAATGTTCTTCCTGGGGGCGGAATTGAATCCCAGTCAATCAACTTTTTGATTTCATTAATACTTTGTACAATCCAGGAGTAACAATTAGTCCAGAATATATTGTATATGTATTAGACTACCTATAATAACCATTTTAAAGTTTTTGGAATCATACAAACATGTTCAATTTTGAAACTAAACATTTAGTTCGCAGGATTACATTTTTCTTTTGATTTCTTTAAGTCTTTTACCCTAGGCCTCCTTGTAAATGGTATCCTTGACAAATAATGGTTCTGGGGCATACTAGGGGACCCTAGTACACCAACCATAGAAAAAAATTGGAAGATACCATAGCCATTGTATTTATACGGGCTGTAACATAAGCGCAAAATAAAAATGTTCTTCCTGGGGGCGGAATTGAATCCCAGTCAATCAACTTTTTGATTTCATTAATACTTTGTACAATCCAGGAGTAACAATTAGTCCAGAATATATTGTATATGTATTAGACTACCTATAATAACCATTTTAAAGTTTTTGGAATCATACAAACATGTTCAATTTTGAAACTAAACATTTAGTTCGCAGGATTACATTTTTCTTTTGATTTCTTTAAGTCTTTTTTACCGCAGACTGACTTACTGACTGACTTACTGACCTCCTTACAAATGATATAATTGACAAATAATGGTTCTGGGGCATACTACGGGACCCAAGTACACCAACCATAGAAAAAAATTTGTATTATATCATAGCCATTGTGTTAATACGAGCTATAACATAAGCGCAAAATAAAAGTTTTCTTCCTGAGGGACGCTTTGAAACCCAGTCAATCAACTTTTTGATTTTATTAATACTTTGTACAATCCAGGAGTAACAATTAGTCCAGAATATATTGTATATGTATTAGACTACCTATAATACCCATTTTAAAATTTTTGGAATTATACAAACATGTTCAATTTTGAAACTAAACAATTAGTTCACAGGATTACATTTTTCATTTGATTTCTGCAAGTCTTTTTTACCCCAGGCCTCCTTGTAAATGGTATCCTTGACAAATAATGGTTCTGGGGCATACTAGGGGACCCTAGTACACAAACCATAGAAAAAAATTGGAAGATACCATAGCCATTGTGTTTATACGGGCTGTAACATAAGCGCAAAATAAAAATGTTCTTCCTGAGGGCGGCATTGAATCCCAGTCAATCAACTTTTTGATTTTATTAATACTTTGTACAATCCAGGAGTAATAATTAGTCCAGAATATATTGTATATGTATTAGACTACCTATAATAACCATTTTAAAGTTTTTGGAATCATGCAAACATGTTCAATTTTGAAACTAAACATTTAGTTCACAGGATTACATTTTTCATTTAAATTCTTTAAGTCTTTTTTACCCTAGGCCTCCTTGTAAATGGTATCCTTGACAAATAATGGTTCTGGGGCATACTAGGGGACCCTAGTACACCAACCATAGAAAAAAATTGGAAGATACCATTGCCATTGTGTTTATAAGGGCTGTAACATAAGCGCAAAATAAAAATGTTCTTCCTGAGGGCGGCATTGAATCCCAGTCAATCAACTTTTTGATTTTATTAATACTTTGTACAATCCAGGAGTAACAATTAGTCCAGAATATATTGTATATGTATTAGACTACCTATAATAACCATTTTAAAGTTTTTGGAATCATGCAAACATGTTCAATTTTGAAACTAAACATTTAGTTCACAGGATTACATTTTTCATTTGATTTCTTTAAGTCTTTTTTACCCTAGGCCTCCTTGTAAATGGTATCCTTGACAAATAATGGTTCTGGGGCATACTAGGGGACCCTAGTACACCAACCATAGAAAAAAATTGAAAGATACCATAGCCATTGTGTTTATACGGGCTGTAACATAAGCGCAAAATAAAAATGTTCTTCCTGAGGGCGGCATTGAATCCCAGTCAATCAACTTTTTGATTTTATTAATACTTTGTACAATCCAGGAGTAATAATTAGTCCAGAATATATTGTATATGTATTAGACTACCTATAATAACCATTTTAAAGTTTTTGGAATCATGCAAACATGTTCAATTTTGAAACTAAACATTTAGTTCACAGGATTACATTTTTCATTTAAATTCTTTAAGTCTTTTTTTACCCTAGGCCTCCTTGTAAATGGTATCCTTGACAAATAATGGTTCTGGGGCATACTAGGGGACCCTAGTACACCAACCATAGAAAAAAATTGGAAGATACCATTGCCATTGTGTTTATAAGGGCTGTAACATAAGCGCAAAATAAAAATGTTCTTCCTGAGGGCGGCATTGAATCCCAGTCAATCAACTTTTTGATTTTATTAATACTTTGTACAATCCAGGAGTAACAATTAGTCCAGAATATATTGTATATGTATTAGACTACCTATAATAACCATTTTAAAGTTTTTGGAATCATGCAAACATGTTCAATTTTGAAACTAAACATTTAGTTCACAGGATTACATTTTTCATTTGATTTCTTTAAGTCTTTTTTACCCTAGGCCTCCTTGTAAATGGTATCCTTGACAAATAATGGTTCTGGGGCATACTAGGGGACCCTAGTACACCAACCATAGAAAAAAATTGAAAGATACCATAGCCATTGTGTTTATACGGGCTGTAACATAAGCGCAAAATAAAAATGTTCTTCCTGAGGGCGGCATTGAATCCCAGTCAATCAACTTTTTGATTTTATTAATACTTTGTACAATCCAGGAGTAATAATTAGTCCAGAATATATTGTATATGTATTAGACTACCTATAATAACCATTTTAAAGTTTTTGGAATCATGCAAACATGTTCAATTTTGAAACTAAACATTTAGTTCACAGGATTACATTTTTCATTTAAATTCTTTAAGTCTTTTTTACCCTAGGCCTCCTTGTAAATGGTATCCTTGACAAATAATGGTTCTGGGGCATACTAGGGGACCCTAGTACACCAACCATAGAAAAAAATTGGAAGATACCATTGCCATTGTGTTTATAAGGGCTGTAACATAAGCGCAAAATAAAAATGTTCTTCCTGAGGGCGGCATTGAATCCCAGTCAATCAACTTTTTGATTTTATTAATACTTTGTACAATCCAGGAGTAACAATTAGTCCAGAATATATTGTATATGTATTAGACTACCTATAATAACCATTTTAAAGTTTTTGGAATCATGCAAACATGTTCAATTTTGAAACTAAACATTTAGTTCACAGGATTACATTTTTCATTTGATTTCTTTAAGTCTTTTTTACCCTAGGCCTCCTTGTAAATGGTATCCTTGACAAATAATGGTTCTGGGGCATACTAGGGGACCCTAGTACACCAACCATAGAAAAAAATTGGAAGATACCATAGCCATTGTGTTTATACGGGCTGTAACATAAGCGCAAAATAAAAATGTTCTTCCTGAGGGCGGCATTGAATCCCAGTCAATCAACTTTTTGATTTTATTAATACTGTGTACAATCCAGGAGTAACAATTAGTCCAGAATATATTGTATATGTATTAGACTACCTATAATAACCATTTTAAAGTTTTTGGAATCATGCAAACATGTTCAATTTTGAAACTAAACATTTAGTTCACAGGATTACATTTTTCATTTGATTTCTTTAAGTCTTTTTTACCCTAGGCCTCCTTGTAAATGGTATCCTTGACAAATAATGGTTCTGGGGCATACTAGGGGACCCTAGTACACCAACCATAGAAAAAAATTGGAAGATACCATAGCCATTGTGTTTATACGGGCTGTAACATAAGCGCAAAATAAAAATGTTCTTCCTGAGGGCGGCATTGAATCCCAGTCAATCAACTTTTTTGATTTTATTAATACTTTGTACAATCCAGGAGTAACAATTAGTCCAGAATATATTGTATACGTATTAGACTACCTATAATAACCATTTTAAAGTTTTTGGAATCATACAAACATGTTCAATTTTGAAACTAAACAATTAGATCGCAGGATTACATTTTTCTTTTGATTTCTTTAAGTCTTTTTTACCGCAGACTGACTTACTGACTGACTTACTGACCTCCTTACAAATGATATAATTGACAAATAATGGTTCTGGGGCATACTACGGGACCCAAGTACACCAACCATAGAAAAAAATTTGTATTATATCATAGCCATTGTGTTAATACGAGCTATAACATAAGCGCAAAATAAAAGTTTTCTTCCTGAGGGACGCTTTGAAACCCAGTCAATCAACTTTTTGATTTTATTAATACTTTGTACAATCCATGAGTAACAATTAGTCCAGAATATATTGTATATGTATTAGACTACCTATAATACCCATTTTAAAATTTTTGGAATTATACAAACATGTTCAATTTTGAAACTAAACAATTAGTTCACAGGATTACATTTTTCATTTGATTTCTGCAAGTCTTTTTTACCCCAGGCCTCCTTGTAAATGGTATCCTTGACAAATAATGGTTCTGGGGCATACTAGGGGACCCTAGTACACAAACCATAGAAAAAAATTTGGAAGATACCATAGCCATTGTGTTTATACGGGCTGTAACATAAGCGCAAAATAAAAATGTTCTTCCTGATGGCGGCATTGAATCCCAGTCAATCAACTTTTTGATTTTATTAATACTTTGTACAATCCAGGAGTAATAATTAGTCCAGAATATATTGTATATGTATTAGACTACCTATAATAACCATTTTAAAGTTTTTGGAATCATGCAAACATGTTCAATTTTGAAACTAAACATTTAGTTCACAGGATTACATTTTTCATTTAATTCTTTAAGTCTTTTTTACCCTAGGCCTCCTTGTAAATGGTATCCTTGACAAATAATGGTTTCTGGGGCATACTAGGGGACCCTAGTACACCAACCATAGAAAAAAATTGGAAGATACCATTGCCATTGTGTTTATAAGGGCTGTAACATAAGCGCAAAATAAAAATGTTCTTCCTGAGGGCGGCATTGAATCCCAGTCAATCAACTTTTTGATTTTATTAATACTTTGTACAATCCAGGAGTAACAATTAGTCCAGAATATATTGTATATGTATTAGACTACCTATAATAACCATTTTAAAAGTTTTTGGAATCATGCAAACATGTTCAATTTTGAAACTAAACATTTAGTTCACAGGATTACATTTTTCATTTGATTTCTTTAAGTCTTTTTTACCCTAGGCCTCCTTGTAAATGGTATCCTTGACAAATAATGGTTCTGGGGCATACTAGGGGACCCTAGTACACCAACCATAGAAAAAAATTGGAAGATACCATAGCCATTGTGTTTATACGGGCTGTAACATAAGCGCAAAATAAAAATGTTCTTCCTGAGGGCGGCATTGAATCCCAGTCAATCAACTTTTTGATTTTATTAATACTTTGTACAATCCAGGAGTAATAATTAGTCCAGAATATATTGTATATGTATTAGACTACCTATAATAACCATTTTAAAGTTTTTGGAATCATGACAAACATGTTCAATTTTGAAACTAAACAATTTAGTTCACAGGATTACATTTTTCATTTAATTCTTTAAGTCTTTTTTACCCTAGGCCTCCTTGTAAATGGTATCCTTGACAAATAATGGTTCTGGGGCATACTAGGGGACCCTAGTACACCAACCATAGAAAAAAATTGGAAGATACCATTAGCCATTGTGTTTATACGGGCTGTAACATAAGCGCAAAATAAAAATGTTCTTCCTGAGGGCGGCATTGAATCCCAGTCAATCAACTTTTTGATTTTATTAATACTTTGTACAATCCAGGAGTAACAATTAGTCCAGAATATATTGTATATGTATTAGACTACCTATAATACCAATTTTAAAAGTTTTTGGAATCATGCAAACATGTTCAATTTTGAAACTAAACAATTAGTTCACAGGATTACATTTTTCATTTGATTTCTTTAAGTCTTTTTTACCCTAGGCCTCCTTGTAAATGGTATCCTTGACAAATAATGGTTCTGGGGCATACTAGGGGACCCTAGTACACCAACCATAGAAAAAAATTGAAAGATACCATAGCCATTGTGTTTATACGGGCTGTAACATAAGCGCAAAATAAAAATGTTCTTCCTGAGGGCGGCATTGAATCCCAGTCAATCAACTTTTTGATTTTATTAATACTTTGTACAATCCAGGAGTAACTAATTAGTCCAGAATATATTGTATATGTATTAGACTACCTATAATAACCAATTTTAAAGTTTTTGGAATCATAGCAAACATGTTCAATTTTGAAACTAAACAATTTAGTTCACAGGATTACATTTTTCATTTGAATTCTTTAAGTCTTTTTTACCCTAGGCCTCCTTGTAAATGGTATCCTTGACAAATAATGGTTCTGGGGCATACTAGGGGACCCTAGTACACCAACCATAGAAAAAAATTGGAAGATACCATTGCCATTGTGTTTATAAGGGCTGTAACATAAGCGCAAAATAAAAATGTTCTTCCTGAGGGCGGCATTGAATCCCAGTCAATCAACTTTTTGATTTTATTAATACTTTGTACAATCCAGGAGTAACAATTAGTCCAGAATATATTGTATATGTATTAGACTACCTATAATAACCATTTTAAAGTTTTTGGAATCATACAAACATGTTCAATTTTGAAACTAAACAATTTAGTTCACAGGATTACATTTTTCATTTGATTTCTTTAAGTCTTTTTTACCCTAGGCCTCCTTGTAAATGGTATCCTTGACAAATAATGGTTCTGGGGCATACTAGGGGACCCTAGTACACCAACCATAGAAAAAAATTGGAAGATACCATAGCCATTGTGTTTATACGGGCTGTAACATAAGCGCAAAATAAAAATGTTCTTCCTGAGGGCGGCATTGAATCCCAGTCAATCAACTTTTTGATTTTATTAATACTTTGTACAATCCAGGAGTAACAATTAGTCCAGAATATATTGTATATGTATTAGACTACCTATAATACCAATTTTAAAATTTTTTGGAATCATACAAACATGTTCAATTTTGAAACTAAACAATTAGTTCACAGGATTACATTTTTTCATTTGATTTCTGCAAGTCTTTTTTACCCTAGGCCTCCTTGTAAATGGTATCCTTGACAAATAATGGTTCTGGGGCATACTAGGGGACCCTAGTACACCAACCATAGAAAAAAATTTGAAGATACCATAGCCATTGTGTTTATACGGGCTGTAACATAAGCGCAAAATAAAAATGTTCTTCCTGAGGGCGGCATTGAATCCCAGTCAATCAACTTTTTGATTTTATTAATACTTTGTACAATCCAGGAGTAACAATTAGTCCAGAATATATTGTATACTGTATTAGACTACCTATAATAACCAACTTTTAAAGTTTTTGGAATCATACAAACATGTTCAATTTTGAAACTAAACAATTAGTTCACAGGATTACATTTTTCATTTGATTTCTTTAAGTCTTTTTATACCCTAGGCCTCCTTGTAAATGGCTATCCTTGACAAATAATGGTTCTGGGCATACTAGGGGACCCTAGTACACCAACCATAGAAAAAAATTGGAAGATACCATAGCCATTGTGTTTATACGGGCTGTAACATAAGCGCAAAATAAAAATGTTTCTTCCTGAGGGCGGCATTGAATCCCAGTCAATCAACTTTTTGATTTTATTAATACTTTGTACAATCCAGGAGTAACAATTAGTCCAGAATATATTGTATATGTATTAGACTACCTATAATACCATTTTAAAATTTTTGGAATCATACAAACATGTTCAATTTTGAAACTAAACAATTAGTTCACAGGATTACATTTTTTCATTTGATTTCTTTAAGTCTTTTTTACCCTAGGCCTCCTTGTAAATGGTATCCTTGACAAATAATGGTTCTGGAGCATACTAGGGGACCCTAGTACACCAACCATAGAAAAAAATTTGAAGATACCATAGCCATTGTGTTTATACGGGCCTGTAACATAAGCGCAAAATAAAAATGTTCTTCCTGAGGGCGGCATTGAATCCCAGTCAATCAACTTTTGATTTTATTAATAACTTTGTACAATCCAGGAGTAACAATTAGTCCAGAATATATTGTATATGTATTAGACTACCTAAATAACCATTTTAAAGTTTTTTGGAATCATGCAAACATGTTCAATTTTAAAACTAAACATTTAGTTCACAGGATTACATTTTCATTTTAAATTCTTTAAGTCTTTTTTTACCCTAGGCTCCTTGTAAATGGTATCCTTGACAAATAATGGTTCTGGGGCATACAGGGTGAACCTAGTACACCAACCATAGAAAAAAATTGGAAGACTACCATTCCATTGTGTTTATTAAGGGCTGTAACATAAGCGCAAAATAAAAATGTTCTTCCCTGAGGGAATCAACTTTTTTGATTTTATTAATACTTTGTACAATCCAGGAGTAACAATTAGTCCAGAATAATTGTATAGTATTAGACTACCTATAATAACCATTTTAAAGTTTTTGGAATCATACAAACATGTTCAATTTTGAAACTAAACAATTAGTTCACAGGATTACATTTTTCATTTGATTTCTTTAAGTCTTTTTTACCCTAGGCCTCCTTGTAAATGGTATCCTTGACAAATAATGGTTCTGGGGCATACTAGGGGACCCTAGTACACCAACCATAGAAAAAAATTGGAAGATACCATAGCCATTGTGTTTATACGGGCTGTAACATAAGCGCAAAATAAAAATGTTCTTCCTGAGGGCGGCATTGAATCCCAGTCAATCAACTTTTTGATTTTATTAATACTTTGTACAATCCAGGAGTAACAATTAGTCCAGAATATATTGTATATGTATTAGACTACCTATAATACCATTTTAAAGTTTTTGGAATCATACAAACATGTTCAATTTTGAAACTAAACAATTAGTTCACAGGATTACATTTTTCATTTGATTTCTTTAAGTCTTTTTTACCCTAGGCCTCCTTGTAAATGGTATCCTTGACAAATAATGGTTCTGGGGCATACTAGGGGACCCTAGTACACCAACCATAGAAAAAAAATTGGAAGATACCATAGCCATTGTGTTTATACGGGCTGTAACATAAGCGCAAAATAAAAATGTTCTTCCTGAGGGCGGCATTGAATCCCAGTCAATCAACTTTTTGATTTTATTAATACTTTGTACAATCCAGGAGTAACAATTAGTCCAGAATATATTGTATATGTATTAGACTACCTATAATACCCATTTTAAAGTTTTTGGAATCATACAAACATGTTCAATTTTGAAACTAAACAATTAGTTCACAGGATTACATTTTTCATTTGATTTCTTTAAGTCTTTTTTACCCTAGGCCTCCTTGTAAATGGTATCCTTGACAAATAATGGTTCTGGGGCATACTAGGGGACCCTAGTACACCAACCATAGAAAAAAATTGGAAGATACCATAGCCATTGTGTTTATACGGGCTGTAACATAAGCGCAAAATAAAAATGTTCTTCCTGAGGGCGGCATTGAATCCCAGTCAATCAACTTTTTGATTTTATTAATACTTTGTACAATCCAGGAGTAACAATTAGTCCAGAATATATTGTATATGTATTAGACTACCTATAATAACCATTTTAAAGTTTTGGAATCATACAAACATGTTCAATTTTGAAACTAAACAATTAGTTCACAGGATTACATTTTTCATTTGATTTCTTTAAGTCTTTTTTACCCTAGGCCTCCTTGTAAATGGTATCCTTGACAAATAATGGTTCTGGGGCATACTAGGGGACCCTAGTACACCAACCATAGAAAAAAAATTGGAAGATACCATAGCCATTGTGTTTATACGGGCTGTAACATAAGCGCAAAATAAAAATGTTCTTCCTGAGGGCGGCATTGAATCCCAGTCAATCAACTTTTTGATTTTATTAATACTTTGTACAATCCAGGAGTAACAATTAGTCCAGAATATATTGTATATGTATTAGACTACCTATAATACCATTTTAAAAGTTTTTGGAATCATACAAACATGTTCAATTTTGAAACTAAACATTTAGTTCACAGGATTACATTTTTCATTTGATTTCTTTAAGTCTTTTTTACCCTAGGCCTCCTTGTAAATGGTATCCTTGACAAATAATGGTTCTGGGGCATACTAGGGGACCCTAGTACACCAACCATAGAAAAAAATTGGAAGATACCATAGCCATTGTGTTTATACGGGCTGTAACATAAGCGCAAAATAAAAATGTTCTTCCTGAGGGCGGCATTGAATCCCAGTCAATCAACTTTTTGATTTTATTAATACTTTGTACAATCCAGGAGTAACAATTAGTCCAGAATATATTGTATATGTATTAGACTACCTATAATACCCATTTAAAGTTTTTGGAATCATACAAACATGTTCAATTTTGAAACTAAACAATTAGTTCACAGGATTACATTTTTCATTTGATTTCTTTAAGTCTTTTTTACCCTAGGCCTCCTTGTAAATGGTATCCTTGACAAATAATGGTTCTGGGGCATACTAGGGGACCCTAGTACACCAACCATAGAAAAAAATTGGAAGATACCATAGCCATTGTGTTTATACGGGCTGTAACATAAGCGCAAAATAAAAATGTTCTTCCTGAGGGCGGCATTGAATCCCAATCAATCAACTTTTTATTTATTAATACTTTGTACAATCCAGGAGTAACAATTAGTCCAGAATATATTGTATATGTATTAGACTACCTATAATAACCATTTTAAAGTTTTTGGAATCATACAAACATGTTCAATTTTGAAACTAAACAATTAGTTCACAGGATTACATTTTTCATTTGATTTCTTTAAGTCTTTTTTACCCTAGGCCTCCTTGTAAATGGTATCCTTGACAAATAATGGTTCTGGGGCATACTAGGGGACCCTAGTACACCAACCATAGAAAAAAATTGGAAGATACCATAGCCATTGTGTTTATACGGGCTGTAACATAAGCGCAAAATAAAAAATGTTCTTCCTGAGGGCGGCATTGAATCCCAGTCAATCAACTTTTTGATTTTATTAATACTTTGTACAATCCAGGAGTAACAATTAGTCCAGAATATATTGTATATGTATTAGACTACCTATAATACCCATTTTAAAGTTTTTGGAATCATACAAACATGTTCAATTTTGAAACTAAACAATTAGTTCACAGGATTACATTTTTCATTTGATTTCTTTAAGTCTTTTTTACCCTAGGCCTCCTTGTAAATGGTATCCTTGACAAATAATGGTTCTGGGGCATACTAGGGGACCCTAGTACACCAACCATAGAAAAAAATTGGAAGATACCATAGCCATTGTGTTTATACGGGCTGTAACATAAGCGCAAAATAAAAATGTTCTTCCTGAGGGCGGCATTGAATCCCAGTCAATCAACTTTTTGATTTTATTAATACTTTGTACAATCCAGGAGTAACAATTAGTCCAGAATATATTGTATATGTATTAGACTACCTATAATAACCATTTTAAAGTTTTTGGAATCATACAAACATGTTCAATTTTGAAACTAAACATTTAGTTCACAGGATTACATTTTTCATTTGATTTCTTTAAGTCTTTTTTACCCTAGGCCTCCTTGTAAATGGTATCCTTGACAAATAATGGTTCTGGGGCATACTAGGGGACCCTAGTACACCAACCATAGAAAAAAATTGGAAGATACCATAGCCATTGTGTTTATACGGGCTGTAACATAAGCGCAAAATAAAAATGTTCTTCCTGAGGCATTGAAGTCAATCAACTTTTTGATTTTATTAATACTTTGTACAATCCAGGAGTAACAATTAGTCCAGAATATATTGTATATGTATTAGACTACCTATAATACCATTTTAAAGTTTTTGGAATCATACAAACATGTTCAATTTTGAAACTAAACAATTAGTTCACAGGATTACATTTTTCATTTGATTTCTTTAAGTCTTTTTTACCCTAGGCCTCCTTGTAAATGGTATCCTTGACAAATAATGGTTCTGGGGCATACTAGGGGACCCTAGTACACCAACCATAGAAAAAAATTGGAAGATACCATAGCCATTGTGTTTATACGGGCTGTAACATAAGCGCAAAATAAAAATGTTCTTCCTGAGGGCGGCATTGAATCCCAGTCAATCAACTTTTTGATTTTATTAATACTTTGTACAATCCAGGAGTAACAATTAGTCCAGAATATATTGTATATGTATTAGACTACCTATAATACCATTTTAAAGTTTTTGGAATCATACAAACATGTTCAATTTTGAAACTAAACAATTAGTTCACAGGATTACATTTTTCATTTGATTTCTTTAAGTCTTTTTTACCCTAGGCCTCCTTGTAAATGGTATCCTTGACAAATAATGGTTCTGGGGCATACTAGGGGACCCTAGTACACCAACCATAGAAAAAAATTGGAAGATACCATAGCCATTGTGTTTATACGGGCTGTAACATAAGCGCAAAATAAAAATGTTCTTCCTGAGGGCGGCATTGAATCCCAGTCAATCAACTTTTTGATTTTATTAATACTTTGTACAATCCAGGAGTAACAATTAGTCCAGAATATATTGTATATGTATTAGACTACCTATAATAACCCATTTTAAAGTTTTTGGAATCATACAAACATGTTCAATTTTGAAACTAAACAATTAGTTCACAGGATTACATTTTTCATTTGATTTCTTTAAGTCTTTTTTTACCCTAGGCCTCCTTGTAAATGGTATCCTTGACAAATAATGGTTCTGGGGCATACTAGGGGACCCTAGTACACCAACCATAGAAAAAAATTGGAAGATACCATAGCCATTGTGTTTATACGGGCTGTAACATAAGCGCAAAATAAAAATGTTCTTCCTGAGGGCGGGAAATCAACTTTTTGATTTTATTAATACTTTGTACAATCCAGGAGTAACAATTAGTCCAGAATATATTGTATATGTATTAGACTACCTATAATAACCATTTTAAAGTTTTTGGAATCATACAAACATGTTCAATTTTGAAACTAAACAATTAGTTCACAGGATTACATTTTTCATTTGATTTCTTTAAGTCTTTTTACCCTAGGCCTCCTTGTAAATGGTATCCTTGACAAATAATGGTTCTGGGGCATACTAGGGGACCCTAGTACACCAACCATAGAAAAAAATTGGAAGATACCATAGCCATTGTGTTTATACGGGCTGTAACATAAGCGCAAAATAAAAATGTTCTTCCTGAGGGCGGCATTGAATCCCAGTCAATCAACTTTTTGATTTTATTAATACTTTGTACAATCCAGGAGTAACAATTAGTCCAGAATATATTGTATATGTATTAGACTACCTATAATACCCATTTTAAAGTTTTGGAATCATACAAACATGTTCAATTTTGAAACTAAACAATTAGTTCACAGGATTACATTTTTCATTTGATTTCTGCAAGTCTTTTTTACCCTAGGCCTCCTTGTAAATGGTATCCTTGACAAATAATGGTTCTGGGGCATACTAGGGGACCCTAGTACACCAACCATAGAAAAAAATTGGAAGATACCATAGCCATTGTGTTTATACGGGCTGTAACATAAGCGCAAAATAAAAATGTTCTTCCTGAGGGCGGCATTGAATCCCAGTCAATCAACTTTTTGATTTTATTAATACTTTGTACAATCCAGGAGTAACAATTAGTCCAGAATATATTGTATATGTATTAGACTACCTATAATAACATTTTAAAGTTTTTGGAATCATACAAACATGTTCAATTTTGAAACTAAACATTTAGTTCACAGGATTACATTTTTCATTTGATTTCTTTAAGTCTTTTTTACCCTAGGCCTCCTTGTAAATGGTATCCTTGACAAATAATGGTTCTGGGGCATACTAGGGGACCCTAGTACACCAACCATAGAAAAAAATTGGAAGATACCATAGCCATTGTGTTTATACGGGCTGTAACATAAGCGCAAAATAAAAATGTTCTTCCTGAGGGCGGCATTGAATCCCAGTCAATCAACTTTTGATTTTATTAATACTTTGTACAATCCAGGAGTAACAATTAGTCCAGAATATATTGTATATGTATTAGACTACCTATAATAACCATTTTAAAGTTTTTGGAATCATACAAACATGTTCAATTTTGAAACTAAACATTTAGTTCACAGGATTACATTTTTCATTTGATTTCTTTAAGTCTTTTTTACCCTAGGCCTCCTTGTAAATGGTATCCTTGACAAATAATGGTTCTGGGGCATACTAGGGGACCCTAGTACACCAACCATAGAAAAAAAATTGGAAGATACCATAGCCATTGTGTTTATACGGGCTGTAACATAAGCGCAAAATAAAAATGTTCTTCCTGAGGGCGGCATTGAATCCCAGTCAATCAACTTTTTGATTTTATTAATACTTTGTACAATCCAGGAGTAACAATTAGTCCAGAATATATTGTATATGTATTAGACTACCTATAATAACCATTTTAAAGTTTTTGGAATCATACAAACATGTTCAATTTTGAAACTAAACAATTAGTTCACAGGATTACATTTTTCATTTGATTTCTTTAAGTCTTTTTTACCCTAGGCCTCCTTGTAAATGGTATCCTTGACAAATAATGGTTCTGGGGCATACTAGGGGACCCTAGTACACCAACCATAGAAAAAAATTGGAAGATACCATAGCCATTGTGTTTATACGGGCTGTAACATAAGCGCAAAATAAAAATGTTCTTCCTGAGGGCGGCATTGAATCCCAGTCAATCAACTTTTTGATTTTATTAATACTTTGTACAATCCAGGAGTAACAATTAGTCCAGAATATATTGTATATGTATTAGACTACCTATAATACCAATTTTAAAATTTTTGGAATCATACAAACATGTTCAATTTTGAAACTAAACAATTAGTTCACAGGATTACATTTTTCATTTGATTTCTTTAAGTCTTTTTTACCCTAGGCCTCCTTGTAAATGGTATCCTTGACAAATAATGGTTCTGGGGCATACTAGGGGACCCTAGTACACCAACCATAGAAAAAAAATTTGAAGATACCATAGCCATTGTGTTTATACGGGCTGTAACATAAGCGCAAAATAAAAATGTTCTTCCTGAGGGCGGCATTGAATCCCAGTCAATCAACTTTTTGATTTTATTAATACTTTGTACAATCCAGGAGTAACAATTAGTCCAGAATATATTGTATATGTATTAGACTACCTATAATACCAATTTAAAAGTTTTTGGAATCATACAAACATGTTCAATTTTGAAACTAAACATTAGTTCACAGGATTACATTTTTCATTTGATTTCTTTAAGTCTTTTTTACCCTAGGCCTCCTTGTAAATGGTATCCTTGACAAATAATGGTTCTGGGCATACTAGGGGACCCTAGTACACCAACCATAGAAAAAAATTGGAAGATACCATAGCCATTGTGTTTATACGGGCTGTAACATAAGCGCAAAATAAAAATGTTCTTCCTGAGGGCGGCATTGAATCCCAGTCAATCAACTTTTTGATTTTATTAATACTTTGTACAATCCAGGAGTAACAATTAGTCCAGAATATATTGTATATGTATTAGACTACCTATAATAACCATTTTAAAGTTTTTGGAATCATACAAACATGTTCAATTTTGAAACTAAACAATTAGTTCACAGGATTACATTTTTCATTTGATTTCTTTAAGTCTTTTTTACCCTAGGCCTCCTTGTAAATGGTATCCTTGACAAATAATGGTTCTGGGGCATACTAGGGGACCCTAGTACACCAACCATAGAAAAAAATTGGAAGATACCATAGCCATTGTGTTTATACGGGCTGTAACATAAGCGCAAAATAAAAATGTTCTTCCTGAGGGCGGCATTGAATCCCAGTCAATCAACTTTTTGATTTTATTAATACTTTGTACAATCCAGGAGTAACAATTAGTCCAGAATATATTGTATATGTATTAGACTACCTATAATACCATTTTAAAGTTTTTGGAATCATACAAACATGTTCAATTTTGAAACTAAACAATTAGTTCACAGGATTACATTTTTCATTTGATTTCTTTAAGTCTTTTTTACCCTAGGCCTCCTTGTAAATGGTATCCTTGACAAATAATGGTTCTGGGGCATACTAGGGGACCCTAGTACACCAACCATAGAAAAAAATTGGAAGATACCATAGCCATTGTGTTTATACGGGCTGTAACATAAGCGCAAAATAAAAATGTTCTTCCTGAGGGCGGCATTGAATCCCAGTCAATCAACTTTTTGATTTTATTAATACTTTGTACAATCCAGGAGTAACAATTAGTCCAGAATATATTGTATATGTATTAGACTACCTATAATACCAATTTTAAAATTTTTGGAATCATACAAACATGTTCAATTTTGAAACTAAACAATTAGTTCACAGGATTACATTTTTCATTTGATTTCTTTAAGTCTTTTTTACCCTAGGCCTCCTTGTAAATGGTATCCTTGACAAATAATGGTTCTGGGGCATACTAGGGGACCCTAGTACACCAACCATAGAAAAAAAATTGGAAGATACCATAGCCATTGTGTTTATACGGGCTGTAACATAAGCGCAAAATAAAAATGTTCTTCCTGAGGGCGGCATTGAATCCCAGTCAATCAACTTTTTGATTTTATTAATACTTTGTACAATCCAGGAGTAACAATTAGTCCAGAATATATTGTATATGTATTAGACTACCTATAATACAATTTTAAAGTTTTTGGAATCATACAAACATGTTCAATTTTGAAACTAAACAATTAGTTCACAGGATTACATTTTTCATTTGATTTCTTTAAGTCTTTTTTACCCTAGGCCTCCTTGTAAATGGTATCCTTGACAAATAATGGTTCTGGGGCATACTAGGGGACCCTAGTACACCAACCATAGAAAAAAATTGAAGATACCATAGCCATTGTGTTTATACGGGCTGTAACATAAGCGCAAAATAAAAATGTTCTTCCTGAGGGCGGCATTGAATCCCAGTCAATCAACTTTTTGATTTTATTAATACTTTGTACAATCCAGGAGTAACAATTAGTCCAGAATATATTGTATATGTATTAGACTACCTATAATAACCATTTTAAAGTTTTTGGAATCATACAAACATGTTCAATTTTGAAACTAAACATTTAGTTCACAGGATTACATTTTTCATTTGATTTCTTTAAGTCTTTTTTACCCTAGGCCTCCTTGTAAATGGTATCCTTGACAAATAATGGTTCTGGGGCATACTAGGGGACCCTAGTACACCAACCATAGAAAAAAATTGGAAGATACCATAGCCATTGTGTTTATACGGGCTGTAACATAAGCGCAAAATAAAAATGTTCTTCCTGAGGGCGGCATTGAATCCCAGTCAATCAACTTTTTGATTTTATTAATACTTTGTACAATCCAGGAGTAACAATTAGTCCAGAATATATTGTATATGTATTAGACTACCTATAATACCATTTTAAAGTTTTTGGAATCATACAAACATGTTCAATTTTGAAACTAAACAATTAGTTCACAGGATTACATTTTTCATTTGATTTCTTTAAGTCTTTTTTACCCTAGGCCTCCTTGTAAATGGTATCCTTGACAAATAATGGTTCTGGGGCATACTAGGGGACCCTAGTACACCAACCATAGAAAAAAATTGGAAGATACCATAGCCATTGTGTTTATACGGGCTGTAACATAAGCGCAAAATAAAAATGTTCTTCCTGAGGGCGGCATTGAATCCCAGTCAATCAACTTTTTGATTTTATTAATACTTTGTACAATCCAGGAGTAACAATTAGTCCAGAATATATTGTATATGTATTAGACTACCTATAATACCATTTAAAGTTTTTGGAATCATACAAACATGTTCAATTTTGAAACTAAACAATTTAGTTCACAGGATTACATTTTTCATTTGATTTCTTTAAGTCTTTTTTACCCTAGGCCTCCTTGTAAATGGTATCCTTGACAAATAATGGTTCTGGGGCATACTAGGGGACCCTAGT